>DWMG01005734.1:0-10002 GCA_018244855.1 Elbella merops | reverse complement strand
AGCCGTGCCTATTTAGGCTGCGCTATACCGCAATCAGCCGGTCGCCAGAGCCTCGTCTGCTATAGCAGGGTGCACCAGTTAAATTATATTAATTAAAAATTAAAAACGCACTACCAAAGCGTTGTATGCTTCATTTGTAAACCATGGGCATATGTTATTTTATTTACATAAAACCATATATTTTATTTGATACACATACCTACATACATTTATTTTATTTTTAAATAAAAATCCATTGGATATTGGTCATACAATCAATTAAGGATTTGCATTTTAATTATATATTATAAAAAAATATTTTCTAAGGTGTGTGAAGTCTGCCAACCTGCACTTGGCCAGCGTGGCAGACAATGGCCTAAAAAAAAAAAGTTTTATAAATATTTTAATCAATATAATACGAATCATTTTATACAAATGCCAACTTTATGGACTGTTCAGACTGGGAAACAACTTGTCAATCTGCGGTTAAATATTAACAGCCGGCTACGAAATCAACGCTTAAAACAATTCCGGTGGAGTCGAGCCCATCAAATAGATCAGTTATTTTAAAATACCTTACAGACGAGCAAATAATTGATGAGTCGATATTGATTCAACCAGAATCCAATGTTATAATTTTCTACTGATACCGATCGCTTGAACCTTATTTTCATAACTATAAGGTTAAAAATTCATTAACTGAAATGATCATTAGATATTATAAGTTTATCCAAGTTGATACTCATCTATACTATTATCTATATCATATTATATCATAATTAAGCTGAAATGTTTTGTTTGTTTGTGTGCACTAATCTTTGAAAATACCAGATTTGAAAAATTGTTTTCGTATATTGTATTCGGATTCATGCTAAATGCTATAAGCTACCTAGGATATTGCTACTAAATAGTACCTAAATAAGGAAAAAACACTACCGAAATGCGGTACATGAATACGTTGGCGTGATGTATAGCAATACGTAAATAGAATTTACTATAGAAACACTGGTTCTTAGTAGATCTAGTAAAAAGTCTGCGACTCACAGTACATATGTACCTATTATGTAATGTACCCGTTATAAATAAGCTACAATAAGTCACACATTTATTGTAAATTAAATGGTGATTTACGAGCAATATTTTAAGGTATGGCATATTAATTTTTACTATTAAAAAGTACATCATTTTAAAGGCAATTTTTATGAAGATAAACTTAGTCGTACACAACATATTATTGGAATATTAGGAGACAACGTAAAATTAAAATATTTCAACACTGCTCGAGTCTATATCTAAAGTACGATGCGGCGGGACGAAAAGCATTATATATAAGTACGACTGATAAAATAATTAAATATATTGTCTGTGTTGAATTACGGTATATTTCTATTTGAGATTTTATACATTATACGTTGGTGAAACGTCGGAGCACAGATAGTCTAATATAAAAATACAGCATATTTAAAAAATCCGAGCACGCTGGCTTTTTGATTCATTTACATTGTCACATCCAGATTCGGGTATGCCTTTGAATATTGATAAGGGCCAATGTATACATGAGAAAATAATAGCTTTTAAATATGTTTTTAAAGGTAACCGAATAATTATATCTATAAATATTAAATAAAAATCGTATTTGTTGTATATAACTATTTTTAGAAATGTCACTGTAATGATTTCGTAAATCTTGTAAATTAATTCATAATTTTTTTTCAAATACCAACTTCAGGTTTATGAGTAGTAACACAGAAATGATAAGGACAGTAAGCTTTCAAGTAATTTTTACATGCAATCAAAGGCGCGGTTAACGACTAGTGTTAAACTAATTAAATATAAATTAAGTTACCATTAAATCTAAGACGTTTCTTTTTATCGTAATACTCACTCGGCGTCCTGAAGCCACTTGTCACTTACTTAATAACTTAACTCTCAAAGCATGAATTTCATAGATGCAACCCTTTAGCAAATTAACCCGGCGTCGGAGGGTTAAGGGGCGTTATAAGAATAAATAATGAGCTACCCTCTGTAGGATCACAAGAATTACCTTGCTCTCTCTATTAACGTGAAGTTCAAATTAATTTATTCTAACCAGGGGATTTTCGGGTGTGGTCCCAATGATAGGGACCATTACGAAATATCGACCATAATAACTTAACGCTGTTATTATCAGCATGTACACATCCTAATCAGATATTTAATAATACAGATGTATTAACAAAACCAGACTCGTAAAACTTATGAAACGTCTTATTGTAGATGTAGGTTTTTCTCCCCTAATCGACCTCCTGCCTATAACCAGAGAGGAGCCTCAGTGTGCCTAGTCTTTACTTATACTTCGGGTATGTTTTCCTGCCCATCTACTCCCCCGCCCTTGCATGATACTTCCAACATAAAATAAAATGGTCTATATAATAATAGCAATGAGAAATGTTGTTTGTCTAGTTCATTTGGTATCCAGTATCTCTCTCAGGGTAGCGGATATCATCCCTCCCGCATTGACCAAAAAAAGGTAATTAGGTTACAGTATACCTACATCTGCTTTATCGCCTATGCTACAAAAAGCTTAGGTCACACGTAAGCATTATCAATTTACAACGCTAGTCTCACCCCTGCAACCTCAATCAATTGAAAAGAATTAGTATTTATTGGTATTCACTGTAGATAATAAACCACAAAATGTTGTATGATCAAGATAAATGAAACTATGTTTCCCTAGACTGTAATTTCTTGTTTATTTACACCAACTAAATATTAATTGTAAATAATCTACAGCAAGACAAATATAAACACGCGAAGAGATTACAGAAGCAGCGAGATAGTAATATGAATTGATGGCGGAGTCGCATAGATAAAATGGTATTAAAAGTATGAATGCACTACAGGATTATGAATTTCCACCCTGGCAAACGCAAACGTTTATGTTACATACAAATTAACGTCTTTATATCTCAATGTAATGAAAATTTGTGTACCTTCCACTGGATATACTTGTATTTACTGGTCACAAGTTTGTGTATAGGATGTTGCTAATTTTCACTTTGTCTTTTAATTTTTTTAGGCTGAAGTAAGTTGTAAATATTTCTCTATGTGGATGTACTTAATATTATCGGTGTATTCAACTTGAATATCGGTCAATTAAAATTTATAAGATACCCAGAGATTTTTTCTGTACCATAATTAATTATAAATAATACACAATAACAATAAATAATAATGATAAATAGTCTGAGTACCAGACATTTTGATAATGATAACAATAAACAAACATTTCTAAAGAAAATCTTGTGCTGTACTTTTTTTATTCCTAAGCTGCATGACTGATGGGGCCAAAATAAATTATGTGATAGCTAGACACGCCAAGAAACATATCAACTTAGTTCTTAACATCAAATTTATATTTAAGGTCAAATCATCGAGCTCGTGGCAAGGTTAACAAAACATATAATCAAACTCAATTAAAATTATAATTCTGTGATTGAAATTCAGCTATATTATATAGAAAGTAGTAACCATTAGCAATTTACTAGTACATACATAAGTATTCGGTTTTTCAGGAGACAGAAATTAAGAAGAAAAAAAAAGTTAATTGTACGTCAAACTACAAATAAATCTAGTGACTCAAAGTCTGAATCTAGGCCTGGTGTAAGGCAATAGGCTCACTATTCCATGGTGAGATGGGACAGTAACTCGTGTAACGTGGTAGTGTAAAACATTCCCCTGCCTACCCCTACGGGAATTACAAGTGCGATGTAAATAATATAATACAATAATTATAATTCATTAATCGCTGCAACTCAGACCACAACCTTACGGTTTGCAGGCGTTACTCTCGATGCAACTTTGTTTCGCGATTATAAAGACAACTTCGCTCCAAAATTATTCCATTAAATTAATGCCAGACCATAAACAAATACAGTAACAGCTCTTAAAAGATCATTCTCTATTAATTCTAAAGTTCATCTCCAAATTAGCTCGGAGTTTCAATTTACTGTTTTGAAAGTAAAGTTTGAGTTAGCGTGAATAATTTAATAGTTTAAATGGGAATGTACATGGTGTTCGTAATAAAGAGCCGTTGTATGCGTTTAAATATTGTAATGTCATACTGATATTTATACCTTACTTATCTGTGGCACATTAATATGGCCGGCTTTTGATATAAATAAAAATGGTAGGTACTACATGTAAATTTCTATATGGCCGGCTCCACCAAAACCTATTTTCAACACAGCTGGGAAAACATTTGTAAAGAAACTTTAAGAGACTTGAAACATATTCCACAGCATTAAAATATGTATTTGTTATATGATGCCTATTAAATCAAATAACGTTTTCATAACTTTCATAATGTTTTCATGGTTCCAATATAGGACAAAGGTCACTTGGGATAAATTTAGATACTAAAGACTAATATGTACTGAAATTTAATTAATATTATTAGTATATTGAAGCTTATCAGCAATTTACCTAATTATATCAACTAATTATGTCAACATGTAATATTAATATTTCAAAAACGAGATAAATAACAACCCTACTATTTTTCTTATATATATGTGATATCTCCAAATATTGTGAATTGATTTCGACGATTCTGTTCTTAGATGAAAGAGTTTACCTCGAGGGTAATCCCATTTCAATTTGAAGATGAAATATCATCTGGTACTTATGTAGTTAAGATTCGTTTTGGTTTTTGTGTAATCATTTATATGGATATTAAAATAACTTTGCTGTTATTGTATATTACTTTCTGTTTATCTCGTACGGGATCTGGCGTGATGATATAAGAAGAATATAATTATAACTAAGAATATTAACATAATATAAAATTCAGGGTTACATAAACATATTGTTGTAATACGGTCAGGTAAACACAGGTCAAATTCACTTTACAAAGACGGTAAATTATAGAAACAATTTTTTTTTAATAAACCTCATATATAAAAATGCTTGTATTATCAATACTACGTTTCTTAGTTTGAAGCATAGACAATGTAATCATATTGTCTATTCTACAAAGGCAAAGATATTCAATTCGAGTTCCATTCTCTTTGAATAATGTAACTAAACTTCTGCTTTGATCACCAACTGCAGCAGAGCGCAGTTTGCCGATTCAATATCTATTAATCGGCAGCGTCAAATTTTTCAAATCCTCCCTCTGTTACATCTCTCTCTCTCTCTCTCTCCCCCTTATTTTCTCTCGTATCTTCACCATTCCTATGCTGAACGAGTAAGCATGCTTAGTCTCGAAAAACTAAGACATTACAAATCATTTTTGTTCCGTCCCTTTTATCGTTCCCCTGCTGGACACACGTTTTTTTTCTCAAAATGGTTAAGTCTATAATTCGTCACGCTGACTAAAATATGCCCGTTGGATTTATTCCTGAAATTGATGAAAAACAACGATTTCTAATACTTTGTTGCTTTGCTAAAGCTTATTGTAAATCTAATTATTATTAGTTTCATACTCCTTGAGTTACTCAGTTTCTCTATCATCGTGGTCATCGTAATTGTCATCAGCCTATTTCAGTCCACTACTGGACAGAGGTCTCCCCCAATGAGCGCCACTGCGCCCTGTCGTTGGCTTATCGCTTTATCATCAAGAGATCCTTATTGTCAACATTAATTAGAAATCCAATGAGTACTAAAACCTTTAGCATCAACCTTATAGGAAACGTGCTTATCGATATAGGACATTAATAAATACTTTTAAGCGAGACACCTCAATTAAAGTTTCTCATTACATTACAAGTACAATCAAAAATGTGTATAATAGCTATATGTATTTTATAGGATAATCTACTGATTTAAGTTGAACTTGTTATATGAAATTCAGGCATGGTGGCGCTCTGCGAACGTCGATTCTTTATTGCTCTTCACTCAGAATGTTTTTAATCCATTTGCTGTTCATGGCATTCTATTGTACGATACGACTTGACTGCGACAGGACTACTGCCGACGATTTTTTTTCTGATAATACTGTACAAATCCAATGCTTCACAATTATTAATATATTTTTTTATTATTGTAAATAAAAAGCCGCTACTGCTAATCGAGAGGTACTGGGTTCGATCCCCGGATCCAGTACTTTTGGCTTTTTCTTACTTGAAATTGCTAGTAGTGGTTCGGAATTTGGATTTGTGCTCGGTGTAAAGCGATAAACTCCACCGATTCCACGTTGGGACGTATAACGTACTGGTTAAAAGTAGGGGAGCGTATTATACTCCTCAGAGTGTACTACACGCCCAGCATCGCGTCTTTAACCATCAGAGGAAACTGACGTCCACCAGTGGATTGGGACAAGTTGTTAATGTGATGTATTAACATTTTATAAACGCTTGAGAAAATACACCTTTATAAAGAATGACATTTTCACATAGGTATTTAATACCCGCTTATTATATTTTATGAATGTACTATAATTAATTATTTCCTATTAATAGTTCATATAATATAATAACTCACGTAACAAATTTGAATATCGCGCTCATATCCTTACCTCCCTCTAAAGTTCCCATCACATTCATCAGTTGAACCGAATGCCACAAACGACAGCTGGGACGATACATATCAAAGTAGAATACAGATAATGATATAGGATTCGGCTTATAAATACATTTATACAAAGTCCCGCATAATGTAAGTCCGCTCGCGTGCGGCCGGCTAGTTCTACTTGCGCTTAGCGCAGATAAGATTAAGCGGTAGAACATGGCTAGAAGTACGCTTTAAGCGCTAAATAATGGCGCCCCTGCGTCGTAATAGCGCGATACGTTCCAATTATATTACGCTATATATGTGCGATTAGGTATATTTTTAATGTTAATTCATCAATTCAGTCTAATTAATATTTAAATTATTATAATTCGTAATTGGAATTTTAAATATGTAGTTTAATAGTTTTGCAATTTAAATATTAAAATGATTATAAAAAAGTTTTTGTAATTTTAAAATAAGCGTAAAATAAGAGGAAATGTTACTCTCTGAAGAGGAATATCGTAAGATGTGCACACTAAACTATTTACAATATTCTTTAGGACGTGTGCTGTCTGCTAACTACTGCTTGGGTAGCATGGTCTCAACCCTCACAATTAATTAAGACTCAAATTTATTATTAATTAAGACACAATCCTTAATTGAATATTAATTAAGACTCAATCCTTGTCACGCTGAGAAGAAGCCCGTGTACAATAGTGTAACGATAAAAGGGTTAAATGGCGATTTTATTTCATTTTATCGTTAACATTAATATGCTGTAACAATTTTATAAACAATTTTAATAAAATTTTGGAGTGTGATTATGTAGGAACAATGTAAATAATTTAATTTATGTAATTTTAAATAAAACACACATTTCCGCATGCCGATTATTGCAAAAATTCACGAAGCAATTTAATTATGCACTCAATACTTGAAATGTGTGTTATTAAACAGAAATATAACTGGTGATTTAATTATTTTAATGTTGTGTTTTAAAACTGACTCTCTCGTTAGCCGAGCGATTGCAACCGCGATTGCCGATCGGGAGATCCTGGGTTCAAATCCCGGATCGAGTACTATCGGATTTTTCTAATTTAGAATTTCTAGTAGTGACTCGGATTCTGCGTCTGTGCCCGGTTTATGGCAATAGGCTCACCACCGACTCCAAGGAACTTAAACGGTACTGCTGAAACGTGGGGGTGTACTACACTCCTTTGCCTACCCCTTCGAGGATTACAGGCTATTTTAAAATTATTAACAGCATACGTACAGTTAAAATTTTTATACCAATTCTTATTGAAATACGCTATTTAACTGTTTACTCTGAACTGTTTTACACTGAATATTTAACTTGTATTTTTACACTGAACATTGCAGGCTATTCTGGCTAAATTTAGCACTACTGCTATCACTTGGTTTCATAGAGAAGGTTGTATACAGAAACCAGATCGTGACACCAGAAATCTGAACTTAGACTAAGTAGATGAAGCAACGTGTCTTGCCTTATCCTTAAATCTTCTTGCTCTCTTTACAATTCTGAGACTAGCTTGTATATCACTTTATAAAGTATTCACTCCTCCTTTAGTATCGTCTACGCCTTTCCCGAAACGCAATATAAAGAGACGAATTCATGATGTAAACGTACCTATAATCATAAGCTGAAATATTCATCAGGAAATTATACTAGTATATCATAGTACTAAAAGCTACCTTTTTCTACTTAGTAATAAAACTTCACAAACTTCGGAATGTTCGACACTCCTCTGCCTAACCCTTTGGGGATTACAGGGGTGAAGTTAAATTTATACACACTGGGCTATCGGGATATATAAATATATATGTATTGTATATAAAACCTTTCTGTAGTTACATCGCAAACACATTTGTATTGCTAGTCGTGTATCTGTAGAGTGCTTTCTGGTGAAATATTCCTTTGATGAACGTACTTGAATTTAATATAAGCGTCTTATATCAGTTCTTGGTGAGACATTTTCACGAGAATATTTTAGTTGTTTAATAAATTATGTAAGTTGTAGACAAAGTGTACAAAATAGTGCTATAGTAATGAATACTTTAAGATATTACAACAACTGCTGTAATACATAGTTAAGGAAAACATCACGAGGCAATAGGTACACTTTAGAGTTGTCTTTGAACTAAACATCATCAACTGTCTAGCCTGAAGAAGTAGGCAGAGGAATATAGTACACTCCTACCTTTAGCCAGTTACGTTTACGTCCCATCATAGAGCAGGCGGTGAGCCTTTTGCCAAGCACCGAGAACAGATCCAGACTGCGACCCATTATTAGAAAATTTGAGTTAGAAAAATCTAATAATATAGTCGGCCAACGAGGCAGTCCACGCCTCCAAGGCGCGTGAAGTCTGCTATCCAGCCACTTGACCGGATGCAACGTGGCAAACTATACCTTTAACAGATTATGTCTATAAAAGATTCACGTCTTAGTTACTTATTACGATAATATTACTCACTTACTTAGGCACTTAGTTATTACGATAAAAGAGTTGATAATGACACATAGATAAATACAGATATAAACAACGTATCTTATCCCCGCCCGCTATACCACAGCGCGGAGTAATATTCCAGAGTCCATTCATCTACCGGCAAGCATTATAATTCAATCCTGTGGGTTAGCCGGCTCATATCCAAGTTATGCGTAACAATAACAAACATTACCCTATATACAAGACGTATTACACAATCAAAATGCTTCACATTGTACGTTGTGGCGAGATTGCCTCAATTTGATTTAGGAAACTCAGAATGCACATAATGAATGCCGCGTTGGGTTCTGGTTATTATTTAGTGTAATCAAATTGTGCGCTCGTGAGGTCTGTCGTCATGTGGTCTGAGAGGGCTGTAAGAAACGTTACGTGTGAATGCATATGGGGAAAATATAAGAGCTAACGTAGAGTAAAGATATTCAGCTATAGTAGAGCATATATTAATGTGCAGAGTAGTGCAGGCTCTCTGGTAGAGTGGTAGATTCTCAGTCCATCATCTCTATTTAGCTTCTATTGTAAGTGATGAGATGGTTTGAGGTAAGTTCTATTCCTTAGGAATATAGGCGCATATTCGTTGGAAAGTCAAGAAATATCAGCGATTAGTCATTGGAATATGCACTGATATTGCTTGATTGCTTCTAATATGATTTTATTTCCCGAATCGATCTATGTATATATAAACATACTCGTATATCGTAACTGGTTTGTGGAGCACCTCCCAATAAATTTCTACTGAATAGGCCCTTATTATATATCTTATACTGTTTTGCATCTGTCTATTGTGCAAGAACTGAAACGAAACATCTCAAGAACAGTTCGATCGCTCAAGTTCTTATTTTAACGCACACACGACTTTTGAAACACATCTGAGAATCGAAGAATTAACACAAGGCAAGAGAAGAAGAACGGTCGAATAGTACTACGATGTCATTCGTTTCAGACAGCGAAGCGATATTTTTCCAATTTCAAAAAAGCGCAGTAGCCTACTGAATTTACATGTAACCTCAGTATATTCCCATGTAA
>DWMG01005733.1:0-10003 GCA_018244855.1 Elbella merops | reverse complement strand
GGGATACAAGGGCACTTAATGCCTAATGGCATTCTCTTCCAGTCAACCCTGATTATTGTTATTTTATTATTTTTAGTAGTGACCCAGTGTATGGAAATGGGTTCACCGCCCACTCCATGGAAAGCAAACGTAACTCATGAAACATGGGACTGTACTATACTCCTCTGCCTAACCCTTCGGGGATTACAGGCGTGATGTTACGCTACGTTCTATTTTTTGCACCTGCCTTTTTTATTTGGAGTTGAACCAATTCTCCAAGGGTTGACTAGTGGAGAATGCCACTAGGCATTAAGTTCGGCTGTACTCGTACAGGGTGTACAACAAAGAGTAAAATAAATAAATGTAAATTGAACATTAAAAAAGAATAATTATTAATGAACATGAAAACAACAAACAAAATTTTATTTGGTTATGTACTGAATTAACGGCTTTAACAACAGTAAAAATATTTCCGCGCCTCGGAGTAATTTTGCATTATCATTTGCATACTGGACAATACACTGCAATGTTTCACACATATTACAATAATAATAACATTGGCATAACCAAAGCTGCCAGTCGATCAATGCGGTGATCATCATATTTGATTTATAAATAGCCGGGCGCTGAAGGCCATACAAGCGAGCAGTGATAGCTTACTGGCGTAGATTTCAGCCTTTCTGTCACCGTACCTCGGGACTAGAACACGAGCTACGGTATCTCCCGCCGGTCGTAAGAGGCGACTAAAAGGAGCCGTCCAGGCTGCGAGCGGTTAGTGAGAGCTTAGCTAGCGATTCTGGAAAGAAGGACATTAGTGAGGCTGCATGTCATAGGAACCGAAGAGGCTTATGCCTCTTGCCTCTTGCCTCTCGGCCTTATGGCCGGTCGGGGCGTCGCGCTACGAGGGCACCGATTTATTCCATCGGAGATCTCCTACTGGCCCCACCAAGCGCTTTCGAGTGAAAAAAGTCTCACACGATCCTTTATCTCTTCCCAAGTATCGGGTACCTTTGAAGGTTTCCCCAACCGTAAACAAAAGTAGATTTCAGACTTCCATTTCAAGGTGTGTAGGTCTATCCTTAGCACGCAGCTCGGAACAAAAACGTGAGAAACTTGGTATTATTGAGATAGTTCTTCAAATGTGCAGTTAGATGTGCACGCCACACTTGGCCAGTGGAGTACACCTTAACACTTCTCATTGCAAGATGAGTTTCGTTCGAGCTAGCTTTAAAAAGAGATATTTAAATAAATTAACGGTAGCTTTAGAGGCTTTTATCATGATCATATTATAAACATAAACAGCGCTGCGCTAATTCTGTATTGTAGTAAAACAATGGAGGCAGCTAATTATCGCATAAATACGGTTCGCTGGCAAAACGAGGCCTCGACGTGGAATTATCGATTTAATGCGTAAATAAAACTTTGTAACAACATTAGGCTTTTATTAATGATCCATGACGAGTTGTAATTTCGACGAGTTCTTGGAGTGTAAATGAAACTGTGTCGAGACAAGCTCGAGGCGAGCGCCTGTGCGGAACACGTGAACGTCAAAATCGTCAGACAAGAATGTGCCGAGCGCGCTGAGTAATGGCGCAGACGCTCAAATCATTCGCACTTGATTAAGCGGGCCTTTGAAGTGAGCGAGCGACACGGTGATTAATAACTGCTTATCACAACCGTCCCTGTCACAAACGGTATGCTGTAACTGATATTCAAAGGAGGAGTGCCGTGTGGAAATATGTGCTCTGGCGGAATTGGGATTTCCAAATGAACAGATGTTTAACTGATTGCACCAAAGTCATTAATATTGTTTAATAATTGCTCCACGTAGTTAGTGTACCAATAAACATATGTAGGTATGTATATGTTCGTTAATAATTGCGTACTGATCTGTAGCACAAACATTATAAAGGAAGCAGCGAATGAATGCAAAGAGATATCTAAATGCGAAACAATTTTTCAGATGTTTGAGTTCTTTGAAAATTGTCTCTGAGAGAAGACATTTTCCAAAGGCAGAACACAAAGGCAAGTCGCGAGCTACGTTCATGATGCTACTTGTGTTCGATTCAAGAATAAAATATATACATTACGTATAAACTGGAAGTTATAACTTTTCGCTCTTTGTGAAGATAGCAGGCAACGAGCGGGCCGCACTCGCAAGTGACCGACGTCGCCTGCAGGCATCGGTAGCGCGTCGAAGTACGTTTATAGTATATGGAAAAAAATTGACACCAATGGTAGCGTGACGGGGTTGCCGAGTAAAACAGACATACATATAATATTTACATACAATACAGCAATTATAGGTAAGTATATTCAAATTGTAATCTCAGTAATAATGAGTAAAAATAATTTAGTCGAATTGGAATAGTCATGATTAAGAAATATTTGGCTCTTGGTGATCTCTAACTACCCTGTAACAAACCTGGCACGATAGTGTAATAAAAATAATAATAATACTACTATTGGAGCAATAACTATGGAAGCGATTGATTGATCGCACATTTCTTTAACTAAAGAAACAAATGTACTCGTCGTTTAGTTAATAGAAAATTGTATCTACGTAAGATGTTTTATTTCAACTTTGATTAAAGCTGCCTCGGAAATGTTCACTAGGATCGCAATCTACGCTCCCTGTTCTGTTGAGCACATTTAAAAAAGCACATCCGCGTATTTCCGCTCAGAGTTTTATTTGAGATGCCTATACTTATTTGATTAAAGTCTTAAAGGAATACCGAGACTTCTACTCCTGGCAAATAGATTTCTTTAATATCTTCGTATATTTTACGGGGAACTATTCCATTTATCAGAGTACACCGCCATTTTACACTACATGTTTTATATTTATGTTATTTATAATCTTCTATTTAGCATTTCCCATTAGATATAATATAGAAACATATACGGACATACATATATACCGTGCACGTATATATGTCTGTAATACCGGGCGTAGCTACTAATACATACACATTATAGCTACATATATTACATATATGTAGCTATAATGCTATATATATTACAGCTACTTCCGTTAAAAGACCTCAAACTATACGAGTATGTATATATGTATATCTTTATGTAAAGAGATCCAAATTAAAAATATTTATGGCCAATCATACCTTAAATATTCGCCTCACAAAAAATAAAGTGAAGAAAAACTTTCGATCAATATTCAGAACAATAGCAAGTGCTATATTTTCCTGCGGCATTATGTTACGCTAAAATATACGGAGCACACCGTTTGCGTAATTCTGGGACGCCATAACATACGTACAATACGAGCCTGGAACGATAGACACAGTATTTTCGTTTCATACGAGCGAAATCAATATTTTGTGAGCAAATTATACCCAAGGGAATGTTAAAGTGTACATAATACGAATACATTTATTATATGTTAGATACAGGCTGCGTCGCTCGGCAGGCGGATCACGCGCGAGCTGCAGGCGCGGTCAGCCCGGCCGCCGACACTCGCCAGATAGCAGTCGCACGTCGCTTCCGGCGCCGCCGGAGGACCTCTCTCTCGTTACCTCATCGCCACTGCTGAACAGATTAACCACCGGTAACGTAACTACGCAATACTTGGGCCTGGCATACATCATGTAATCTGGTCGCTCTCCGTGTTACATTCCAAAACGAATGCAATATCTGTGTCTACGGATATATTTTGATCAAAGTATAAATAACGTAGAGCTGAAGATAGCCAGTATTACTGTATAGTGTAGCGATGTCACAATAACGTGTTATTAGGTATGCGAGTAGTCGGGCCAGTACGCGGCCCGCGTGCAGATGCCGCCGGCGCGGCGTCGGATGGACGCCGCCAGCGATCCTGCCTCGAGATAACACAGACGACTTCCAACGTTGCCAAGGGCACGTCCTTCTTTTCTTAATGTAGCCAATGTTTACTTCATATCACAACATCCAATTTATGTATGTATATCCAAATGGTTGTCCTGTAATATTACCATAATTATATCACATGTAGCCAGGGTCAGATGTTTGTGGTAGCCGTACGTAGCCCGATGATTCTTATCAGCCGAGGACAGGGCGCGATGGCGCTCATTGGGCGAGGCCTATGTCCAGCAGTGGACTGAGATAAGCTGATGATGATGATGATATCACATGGTTTTGTCATATAGTTATGATTATATGGTAATGGTCCGGTGGTGGAGTGGTTAACTAACCTGGCTGCTGAGTCGGAGGTCGCGGATTCCGTCCCCATCCAGAATAAAATTTATATTTGTGTATATGTAGTTTATGAATCGTCTGGTGACTATAACTCTTCTCAAGCCTATGATGCGCTTAAACATACGTAAGTATCCGAAGATGTTTGTATATAAATGAGAACTTTATGAGTTGTACAAGCACTCTGCAACCTGCACAAGCACTCTGCACTCTGCACAAGCAACCTGCATAAAAGTAACAATCGCATAATGCTCAAATCATTTCGGACTATTATATTTCCTCGCTGTATTTTTTCAATATTGTCGGTTGCAAATGTAAGTGTACCTTGAAAAAGGAAAGTTTCATTAACCCTTGGCGTCTCCTCTTATCTGAAAGTCGCCAAAAGCAAATTGAATATTACTGGTCAGTATTTTCGATAGCACACTCGTTGCATACTATTACTCCAAAGGAGCTCACTGAAAATTACGATACCTCCCACCCGCAAATTTCGCTGAAGTTGCGGTGTTATTTCGAAAACCGGTAATTTGATCCCGATAGGTAGTTTGACGATGCGAGCTGCTCAAATATTCAACAACACTGAATGAATACTTCGCATTAAGAGAAAATAAAATACGATACAATAATTAGAAACGTCCTCTACCAACTCGTTAAATTAACAGAAAACCTATTTTAAAACGAATACAATTTATTAGTCCTCCGCCTAATGGATATTTCTCTTTTCTGTCAACCACGATAGAGCTTACGAAAAAGGATTATACGAAATACATATAACATAATCTCACGCCTGTATTTCCCGAAGAGATATGCAGAGAAGCGTGGTACATTCCCACGACAAACTGTCATAACATATTATGTACATACAAAACACACGTTAATTCAACATCATAGTATAGTATTTTTTTCCCAACGGTGAGACATAGAGTGTTTGCATAACGATTAATAGTGTGGAACTACTTTTAAGCACGTACTACAATTAAAACTACAAATTATTTTTTGGTACTAATATTGTGTAAGTACACGGTAATGGCTAAAAGGTAGTTTTCAACTATAGTCTATGGCGCTATAGAATAAACGATTGGAACAGAATAGAAAAGATGCCTAACAGATGTATGTGTGTGTGTATGTGTGCGTGCATGTGTATATATGTGAGTATGAGGGTGTGTGTAAGTGCGTAGTTGTGTCTAGAATGATCACCACCAAGTCCAATAACACCATTTGTTGAAGTGTGTTGTCAACATCAAATGTGAGACATTTGGACTTACCCAATTATAATGATTTAATATAAAAATGTCATCTTTAAAAAAGTTTACACGAAATTCCAATCTATTGATAATAGTCGTATACATCCCAAAAATACTTTATGAGTCACGTCGAGGGTAGCGTAAGTATACACTGATATGTGTGCATGGGTGGTGCGTGCCCCTCGCGTTAGGATCAGATTGATCCTTAGCCTTATGAAGTCGTAATCTTAAATAGATCTTCTATTTTCCGTGTTCCATGTTGATATTTAATCGTTTGAAGTTCGTTTTATGATCTTGTAGATTACTGACGTCCGGGTACCCTATATACGAGTATAAAGGCAACACAGTGCAAGATGTGCAAGGTAAACATTTTCTTTACTATTTAATTTACTGTGACTAGACTCCCTAAAAAGAATATATAAATGTCAAGAGTGGACTAAATAATTTATTTATTAATAAACATTTACCTTTCACGTCGAATACTTTCCGTGTCTTTACGCATGAACCTGTTTTCAGCTCGCCACTTCGCCTCATCAAGGTACAGATACCAATAGAGGATGATACAGCGTCAACTCTAAAAAAATGGGCTGTTACAGCAACCTTACACGGTTACACGGGCGCACATACACCGAACGCGTTATTGCGGCGGGCTCCACTACGTTCGACGGTATGTGTAGAGTCGCTAATAAGTAACGAGTGTGCTGGACATTTTTAAGGCGCAATGTAATAAACCTAGTACTATGATGATAATGATGACAATGATGATAATGTAATCTTGTAATCTCTCACTAGAGACAGGGTTCGAACAACGAGAAAACAATTTTGTTGGATATCGAAAATACTACCAGTTGAATTATATGTGACAACATAAATAATACCTACAATGCATGATAGAATGTTTTAGTGTACAACCCAGTGCACCTCGCTTCTTTGTTACTTTTTCTATTTGAAACGAATACTAAATCTAAAAGCCATTAACAAATAACGTCAAAACAACAAAACGTTTAAAAGCGCCTATAGAAAATTAAAATATTACAAAATGTTGTCTTGGAAAAACTACTAATAATAATATAAGTTTATTAACACCTGGTGGTCTACTCTATTTTTACTATTGACCACAATGCTAAATAATACTGTATTTTGTAGATCAATTATTTTATTTGTTCAACACCAGACCTTAAAAATTGGAGATTTATGTACAGAATACTCGCACCCTGCATAGGTACGAGTATTATCTAAATGTAACACTAGGACCTTTAGTTGTAGCATACGACGTGCCGCGTAGCACCTTGTAGCACACAGCTATCTCGTAGTCGTAGAGTGACACACTCAGCCAGAGACATTAGTATGCCCCAACGCAAGTACAAAGTTAGTCAACTAGTAAATTTGTAATGATAAGAGTACAACAACGGGATTGTAGGGTCGGTGCCTTATTTCGTGCCATTACATACAGCATTAGACTACCTCACATAACTAGCAGGTACCGTCTACAAAAAAGATAAAGAATTAGTGATCTTTATCTTCGCGTTATTCTCTATTTTATTGGAACTCTAATACGCGTAATAATGGACCCGGTAAGCAATCATGCTTGGTCGGTTTCGAATGCTTGACGTCTATACGGCAGCTAAATGACTTCTGAACCTACTGCAATATTTTACAACACTTAAAGTAAACTCCAAATTTGATTACAAAAAGCGAGCCAGACTCCGAGAAGGTCTCATTTCAGTCTCGTCTCTTTTTATACCAATTTTGTAAAAAATATCCAAGTAATTCGCACCCCGAGGGGAAACAATACTGGGTTAATGAAATATCAACAGCGGCTCGGTGTACTCATTCAACAATTTCTTTTTAATTAACGAAAGATTCGAATGTTTATAAATGGTAATGACGTCACGGTTCACCTCCTGAAAGGTCACAGAAATGTTGGTTCATCGAGCCACTCTCGGATGGTCTTCATTTTAACACACAGTGCGATACTCGTAGTGGGCCAGTCGCCGCACTACTGGTCCGTCTCAGGCTGTACGTACGAGAACATTATGCGCACTAATTAAATAATTCCGCCAAATGTCTTTTCACTGTTACGGTAAGCTCAAAGTTCTTCTAGGTAGTTTTGATATTTTTTATTTTTCATTTATATTATTATGGCAATTCAACCCTTCATGGCTGCAAGACGTAGGTACGTTACATTTTAACCTAATTTCAGGCCAGCAGCCGGAGTGCTACCGCTCTTTTGTTGTTTGTCGTGGACTGACGAATATCCACGGACCAGTGCTATAAAAAATAATGATTTATAAAACACTTAAAAGTTATCTTCAATGAATGCTCTATAGCGCCTTCGATCGTGACTGTGAAGCGGATACAACACTCACATCCGCATTGTTAAGGAACTCAAATTTAGAAATATATTGATGATGGGCTATTTTCTTGTTTATTGTCGAAATAGATTAAGCGGGTAATGCACATTCCGCTATTTTGGAGCATTAACTCCGCCGCCGAGTTAAGCGAGCAGCACACGTTACGTCCCAGCCGGCGGCGCTCTCCCGCGCGCACCAACAATACTAATTAATTGAATGTTTCTCATTCATCTGTTACCTTCATTACTCACTTATCTGACTCCGCTGAACAGAAAGGAGAATACGGGGACCTTTTAATTTTCTACATGACTCAATTATTACGGACCTTGACTATAGGAATTTTTAGGACAATAAAACGAAATTAAGATAAAACTTTATATACAAGTAACTTGAAGGTAAAAAAAAAGAATTCTAAATAGAATCGGTAAAATCTGATTATTGCCATTAGATAATAGGCATCAACACTTATGAAAAGCTTTCAAAAGGTAATTAATGACGCCTAAATTACTGGAGAAAAAGTATCTTATGTATCTTATAATTTACATTAAATTAACATAAGGTAGGTCCTAAATATTAGCGCCTTGTAAGGACCGGTCCGAGCCTAGCATTTCAGGATAAAAAGAACTACAAAAATTAGGGCACGTTCGAGTAACATCAAAATTGTAACGAACCTCTACTTATTCATATTTCTGGATTAATGTTTGGGACTTGTTTATTATTTATTGCATAAATTGTATACCTATTACATTTACGTACGACACAAAGTGCCTAACAGAAACTTAACGACAATTTCCAATCCTCGTTCTAAAATACGGGATACCGAAACCAAGCGATTATTCTTTTATACAAGTAACAATATAAATAAACAGTAAACAAGTTTAAAATGTTACCTTAAACTCGTTTACGTGTTATACCCCTATGTTAAATCGTAACCCAAAACTCATCTCAATACGTGACTGTTCAAGTTGCCGCCAAATCTGTGAACATCATTGGGAGCCGCTGCATGTAACACCCAAGCCCCTAATGATTTCTAGTATTATATAATTCTCTCGCGCGTTTTATACCCCAAGGACTTTGCGCAACCGGCCCACGTAGCCGTTAACATCGACGTACGAGGCACTTAAAAAGTTTCGACGCCGCCAACACATATAAAACATTACACTCTACACATCATGCTCTCCCCATAATCCACGGATCACTGCGCAAATTGCTACTATAACATTCAGTTTACCAATGAGAATGAGCACGTAAAACTCGCAGCAAACATCAATTAATCATTTTTCCTGTACCTACTCATCGTGTAATATTTGAGTAGTTTTGAATTCCAGTACCCGAGCAGGAGCCACTTGTTATTCGGCCCCGCGAGCTACAAAGCCAGCGATATTTCAGACAGAGAGATTTGGCCGATGTATAATTCTTTTTGATATTACGCACTTGTGCAATCAGCCTCTGACTGTAGTGTTTTTGAGGTTTGAATTTCCGAAGCCAGTGCCCCGTGGTTCCAACGACCAATGACGAGGAAATGGAAAGCTTTCAATATTTCTGTACAAATAACAATATAAAAATACATATTTTCGACTCGCAATTTGTACATGTATACGATGTACACATATATATCTGTACATCAAGCAACATTATAAGAAATGTAACGTTCTTAATGGTTATCGCAGGGACTGTTTTATTAAAACAATAAATCCCAGCGTCAGATGCAGCCGCTCGCGTCGTAACTGAATAATAAGTGTACAATTGTATTTTATGCAGAATACTCTTTGCTAACGCTGACAGAGATGGCGGGCAACTGCTGCAAAGGGCGTAGGTAATTAACATCGGCAGCGCGCTGACAATGTATAATTTAGTCACGTGCCCGTGCGCGTGACGCGTGAGATACGAACACGTGTCTCTTAACTGTTTTATATCACGAGACTTAATATAATGTTTAGACGAGTAATAAGACCTGCCCCCGGAACCGTGACTGTGCGGTGAGACCGTTAAGACGATTCATTGAGGAACTAAATTTGAGGTTCGTTGATAAAACATATTATTTACATATAAATTTACTAATTCAAAGATAATATTTATCAAAAACAACTAAATGGTAAGTTTCATCATCATCATCATCATCAGTCTTTCTTAGTCCACTGCTGAACATAGGCCTCCCCCAAAGGGGGGGTTTATGCCCGTAATCTCCACGCTGGGCATGCGGGTTGGAGATCGCAGGGCACAGCTTTTCGCACCGCCGAC
>DWMG01005732.1:0-10005 GCA_018244855.1 Elbella merops | reverse complement strand
TTTGGAGTTAAAAAATATAATGTCTATGTATAGATATATATGGGTGTATGTATAGATGTATGTATGTATGTATGTATGGATGTATTTATGTATGTATCTGACTTTTGATTACCTTCTCGATGCTCACGTTGGGATCAGATAGCTGTGCGTGGAGATATGTTAAGATATTATTATTATTATCTTCACGAGTTTATCCTTTTTGGTATTTGTTGCCAGACCTTTATGATAATGTAATAGATGAGATATAATTGAACAAAGTTTAGTTATTACGGAATTTGTGGTTAAGCGTTCGCTATGTTGTTACACGTACATGCTGTTACTGCTATCGGTACGAATGTTCAAATAATTATAATATGGTCGCCCTAAGAATCGCCGAAATACAAAGCTGTTTTCCGACAAGCTTTCCATTAGTTATCTAGTTCGGTTATTAACAAACTTGTCAAGCATGTTGTTTATTCGTTATGCAGTACATACATATATCTGTTGCGTTTTAATTACGGCCGATATTTCGGCCCTACAATTTCACTAATAAGCTTCTCAAATTTTCTCAAGTAGTTCTGTCTTGGTAAGTATTGGGAAACTATCTTAACTGTGGCGTATTGAACATAATTATCTGTTTATTACGATGTGCTTGGTATGTTTATCTTATGACAGGTCGTAACAAGTGGTGTTAATAAAAAATAAACCATAATAAGTAGGAGAGCATCCGATATTTGCATCAAACGATCAACTTAAGTTGAATTGCCCGCTGATATTGCATAAAAAACTTGTTATCTTCGGCCAGACGAGTAAAAACATTGCTGCAGACGAGCGCAGCGTCGCGTACTGACCAACAATTAATATAAAGGGAATTAATGAGCAGTCTAAAGCCTTGACAATGCCATTCGTGAATATCCTACAGGTGTGGTGGCACACATCCGTCGAATCTAGTCCGTCCCGTTTAAACAGCGATAACAAGTCCAAACAATTAATAACAGCGACGGAAATATCCGCCCATCATCGTTCGAGCTTCCCTTCTATTATCAAAAATTACTGTTGCAACTTGATTCAGTGGGCGCGGCCCAAGACGTGATCTTTTGCAATGCGAATTGTCTTTTTCAAATTAAACGCTGCATCGAGATATTTAGGGTCCCCCTTTGGATATTTCGCTTGTGTTATTATTTTCATTTTGCAACGTAATCCGAGCTGAGGCACGTGTAGAAAATAACCTTTTGTTATTTTAATTTAGTTTTTTTCTTAACTCCAATTGCCATTTTCTTTTATTGTAGTATTGTAAAACTTTTTTTAACGTGGGTATGAATAGATGAATTAAAGTTAGACATAGCACTCATGCTATAAAAATTAAATTGGCTTTCGCTAAATACTCAAATATTGTGTGATCATTATTATTATTATTGTTATATATATATATAAATCAAACAAGTATATCCTTATATCACCGACTTCGCATACTAAGATTTATAGCAAATTCAAATGAATCCGGATTAAAATTATTTGGTAAAAACTTAAATTGTTTTTCTATTCACCGTAATTTATCAAAAAATATCTTTTATTTAATTCTGGAACATAAAGGTACTCTACAAAAGTCTGAGTTTATAAATAAATTCTTTAACAATTGACGGCGCACAGAAATTAAATAAAGTATTTTTCTTTTATACTTTTAATTTATATTTCATGATATATAGACGTTTTATTATAATGTAGGTATAACAATCAGTACATTTCAGTGTTTTATAGCGATAAGTGAGTGATTGTAACAGAAACACAGGTTTTCTTTGACTTATTTTATGTTATATTTATTAACTTACTTAAACAACCAAACTGGCTGATTATAATATTGGTGGTATTGTCGTGATTGTTAACAATAACTTTTATCAACGTCTTAAATTATTAGGAATCTGTCTTAGGGTACTAAATTCTATCTATATACATATATATGTACATACATACGTTATTTCTTTGTCTCAAATAGTATTTGACAATAAAACGATTTATTCTTATTATTATTATTTTAACGGAACGACATCAGTTCGAATCAACAGAGTAATCTGATGCACTTACTCAATAAAAGTCTGTACAAAATATATCTATGCTTAACATAATGACTAGATAACAATATTAAAATTTAAAACTTCAACTAAGTCTTACTGGAAGTTATTATAGTGTAAGGCTACATGCTAAGGCACAGCGATGTTTCGAGTCTTTTAAAATATTACTAAATGCTTGTATGGAACAATAAGTGATCGTTTCAGTCTTGGTATTGCAATTCCATCGATGTACGTAATGCAAACGGAGTATTCGGTCGTTGTTCGGTCGGTGTTCGGTCGCTCTGTGGAATGCATCGATGGGGTCGTTATAGTCCAACATTATCCCCTCTCATTAGGAATATACTGATTGCGCTTAATTAGAGGTTCTCTCCAGTCCCTCGCGCTCCAACAGCGTTCGGGTCCTTCTTGAGGCGAATACTCGTTTTTTCACAATCAACAAGCCGCTTAATGGCCGCGCTTTGATCTCCGTAAAGCACGGTACCTGTAAAAGAAAAAACGACGTTAATCGAGTTACTCGGGATTAACTCATGTTTCGCGGTAAAGGCGCGGTACCGAACCAGATTGTTAAGTTCGGAACGGCGTTGTTAGGTGTCGCGGCAAGTGTAGGTATACATGTGTTCTCATGAAACGTGGATAGGCAGTCCCAGATGTTTGCTCAGCGCTTAGCAAATATTGTAACACGTGTGCTTCGCTCGCCCTTCTATTTCCTCTTGAGATTTCGTCTTCCGGTATAATAA
The DNA here is from genome assembly GCA_018244855.1 of Elbella merops. NCBI lineage: Eukaryota > Metazoa > Arthropoda > Insecta > Lepidoptera > Hesperiidae > Elbella > Elbella merops. The sequence goes on along the minus strand of DWMG01005732.1, from coordinate 7,220 downwards.
ATTAATAGGCACCGAAGCAAGCGCAAATGTTTTTTGCGACCATTTAATTTTGACCCTTGGATAGGTACTCAGTCAAATTTATCAATCTACCACGGACCACATGGTGAAATTTGAGTGTCGACAGGTTAAAGTGACCGGATACGCGATCCTTGTTTATAAGATATCAACACATTGCAAAACCTGTTTCGCCTTGTAGCGAATCAGAGCAATCTTTTATGACCACTTGTTATTAGAATACACCACTTTTTACTGCAATCTTCCCACTACATGCGGGGCGAACCGCAAGATTGTTAGAAGTAATGGCCGTTCCTCTGAAATGAGAAGCCGAATGCGGGTGCCATCTAAATAATTTAATTTATTGTTGCTAGAATTCCTAAATTTATAATCGTGAGCGAATACTATCTCACCGTCAAAAGTTTTTTTGGAGCGACGTATTTTAAGACTTGCTATTGTCGTCGTCACCATTGTGTTGATTTGATCTAACAATAAAAGATAAAGTCTGCGCGAGGACGGTTCAATGCGTTTCTATAATAGTGTATGTGTTTAGCTTTTGGCTCGCATCAAAGAAGATCCTAAATCTTTGAAAATGTGCAATATAAAAGCACGGACCTGACCCGGTAGGGCCCGTAACTAACAAGCATTACAAAAAACAGCGAACATTTCGAGACACTACCTGGGACTTAAGCGGAATAAAACATTTTTTTAAATGAGACCACATTGAATTTGCTCGAATGAAATGATCAACGCGGCCTCGCCGGTAAAATAAACTTACGATAACGATTTACATTTATCCGACGACGAAGCACACTTAGCACGCCAAGGACTCACATGTAACTATCTTATCAATTTTTTTCTTCACACCCGTAAAATGTTCCTATATTTTTATACTATTTTAATGAAAAAAGTAGAATCTGGTTGATGTTGTTCTATCATAATTTTTTAAAATACCCACAGAATAAATCCCTTAAAGAATAATGTTAAATATATAAATAACGCTAAAATATAATTTTAAAACTTGTTACGTACCAGAAATCACTGCTGTTGCCACCATGATATAACGTCGAGTAACTCTTCGTCTTCTGGACTCATTGGTTCGTAAGAATCATAAGCATCGTGACAATTAGGTCCCGCCGAACTTTCAGAGATAAGGGACGGTGCAGGTGAATGAGACTCTTCTGATAAGGGTGGTGTTTGAGGGCCTGAAGTGTTTAAGCTTAAGCCCATCTGACTATCTGAACAGCCTTCCTCACTTTCATCTAATAGTCGCTTTAAACTTTTAATATATTCCACAGCAAGCCGCAATGTGTCTACTTTGCTCAGTTTACGTGATGAACCTCGGCCGCCTGCTAAGGCCGCTGTCACCGCTGATGGTATATGCTGCCGTAGAGCCGCAAATCCATTATTAACTTGCTTCACTCTGTTTCTTTCACGAGCGTTTCTCCGAGCCACGGATGCAGGTTGACTGGGGTACGGCTGATGAAGATAAGATCTCTTCTTGCAACGGGCCGGGTCAACAGGTGCAGGTGCCAGTCTCCTCGGAGACGACGACTGAAGCTGCACTAGCTTCTGATTGACACCGAGATTTTGATAAGTGTGAATCGCCGCCATAGGCATCGCGAGAGCAAATCAATCGAGAGTAGGTCAAATGGAGCACACGAGTGCGTGGCACGGAGGTCGCCGGCGGATTGGCGGAGGTGGCGCGCACCCCCGACACTAAGTAGCGCGCGCGGCGAGCGGCGGCGGTGGGGCGCGTGCCGGGCGCGCGCGCACTCGCACGGGCCTCCGCCCCCCCCGCCGCCCGCTCTGCTACTTGTTGCGCGCTGATCAAAATACGCCGGCACTTATTATGCCATAGAGCCAGCGAGAAGCTCGCGCCGCTATTGTTGCACGTTGTTGCGCATAATTATCCTGTCCATTACCTTGTGCGGAGGACGAGATCAGCTCGTATCGTCTATTTAGAAGTCGTTAAGCAGAATAGATGCTGTAAACGGGTCTACGACGATATTGTGCTATTAATGACCTTGTTTTACGTCTTATCTTATTTAAGCATATGTTACATAGACGTTATTTCCAGCAAATATAGTAATTGCGTTTATTGTTTTGAATGCATTTAAACGAATAAATTTACTAGACATATATTTATAAGATAAATAAATTAACTAGATGCTTGTCGTAGCCTCATATGTATAACGACGTCTGAGAACAGTAATATTAATCGGTATTTTTATCAGGCTAATCATAATCAGGAGATTCCTAGGCCGTCCAGAAGGCATAAAGGTGGTTAATGCGAACATTGCGCTTGTGAGCTGCGGGGCAGGTGCATTCAGCAGCATCAATGCCCAGCCAAGTCTAAGATCCTATGACGCGCTGAGCTTTTTTATTTTGTGTCTAATTAAAGTGTTGGATTATCGAGGCGAACAGATAGGAGATACGCTAGTAATAATGATAAGGTTTACTTATGCGTTTTCCATTTAGATACGTAAACAGAAAGCCCCGGTGGACGTTGCCTGCAATTTAATGGTAGTAATTTTATGTAAGACGCATGCGTTTATTTGCGTTTATACACACGTCTGGGCTAAATATAAGCGTAGCCCTCAGTGGGTTGCTTAAGCTGGTGGCGTCAAGTTATCGGCAGGTGTGCCACCGGCGCGCGCGACACCATTCTTGCCGCGCGCCGCGTCACTGCGTCAACATCAAACGCCATGATTTCAATGACGTTCCATATACGAAATTTCCATTCGTGGATATTGAACAACACACCTATACATATTTGATACATCTATGAGTGGATGACACTATAACATGAAAAAGAACAGCTTGAAAAAACTTTCATTACTCAAATACTTTCATTAGCTTAATCTGTACCTACGTATTCGACATGAAATATATAGAAACGACAATATTTTCTAACATTATCAACAATTTAAGTTATTAAACAGTTGTTTAAGTTAATCATTTGGTATGTTAAAATATTCGTTGTTGTTAAAATGTCGTCACGTAGGTACGTACTTTTCGGATCAAGACTTATTGATAGAACCTTGATTTTTATCGTTTTGAACAAACTTTTTTACGAATATTACAAATGATTGTTGAAGCCAATAGTTATAGTATATAATATGAAAATCGATGAATATTAAAATAAGTTTACTTCACGAGTAGTTTTTTGCTAATGCACCCCTATATGAGTCCACTGACGCCATCTACATGCACCCCCTAATAAATCGGAACTAAAATCGACACAATGTTTGATAAACACATTTTGTTTCTTTGTTATGAATGTAGAGGGCGACACATAGGAATATTAAATACGTGAACTTTGTTTTTATACATATACACATACTATCGCGCCTATTTCCCACACGGGTAGGCAGAGACTAAGCATTGCTGCCTGCTACGACCCTGGCAGACTTCCTTCACTTCTTCAACATTCATTAAAATTACATGTACATAATACATGCTTCTCTGTTAAACGAACTTTTGTCTCAAACCTACATTTACAACGTCTCCAATTTTATCGAAGTATGTACGCCTCGGTCTGCCTCGTTTCGTTATTTTACTGTCATTCATTATTTCTACATGATAAAACCATTTTAATATCCGTTTTTTAATTTGAATCACTTGTTTTTGCGAACGTAGATAGAACAATGCTCTTTATGGTGTTCAATATCTAAAACCTACTTTCAATATTGCACTTAAGAAATTACTGATCCATTTAATATAATCGTATGATAACCAAAGTTATAAGTCCCTAATCGAGTTTCAAGGAAGTGTACCTATGGCTGGTTAAACAGTTTATTTATTATAACGACATAAGTTATTCCTGTATGTATGTATGTACACTAGAGAAATGACATTACAATCAAACATCACAAACTGTATAAAGATCCATTGATTAATAACGAAACGCCACTTCACATTATTTATTATCTCACACGTTTTTACACGCGCATAATTATACGTCAACTGATATAATCATGTTGAGTTTTTACAAGGTAAGTGAATAACGGACGCTCGAAATTAACATAGAATGTTACAGTAAATTTAAACGTTTGTTTATTTTTTCATATAATATTTATTTTTTCTGTAGGTATTTGAACATAATGAGTACAACAATTTTAGAAATATGTAAAGAAGCGCCATTTTTTTATATTATTATTGTTATTTATAGTTATTTAATATAATTATTATAATGACGTAATGCGTTCGGTATATACAGTTACTTAAAAGTATGTCGGAATAGTTTTTATGATTTTAAGTGTATAATTTAAAATCCATTCTAATATATAACAAATTGAATAATCACCGTTAGTTATATAAAAATCCATATACCAACTAAAATACATATAAAACCAGCTGATATTTTCACGTGACAGTCCTGATGGAACATGTAATATAATTTTAAATGTACAATTTAATTGGATTACGCAGCTTTACACTTAATGGAAGAAGAGAACCTCCGACGTTATCGGCCTCTTTGATTATTCAGACGTTTTAGTAGGCCTTCATTATAATTATGTTGTCATCCGCTGAATTTATTGATATCTTTAATAACCGTATCGATTCGTCGTCATATAATTCGCAACGATTTAAAAAGTCTTCTCGTGCAATAGTAGATGAAGACCGTTGACGTAAGTAATTGTTTATTGTGACAATAAATTTACCAGGAACCGGTAAATTTATATCATAAAACCTATTGTCCCGGCCGCGCTTACGAACATACAAATGACAAAACAAACGCGTCGGACACAGACAGATTCCGATTGTCATCGAAACAAACGTCGGACGGCGGTTTCACCCTCTATATAACGCTGAGCCTCGTGCAATTCCTCTCTAGGGATCTAGAAGGCTATCATTTAACAAATAACAATCACAAATAAAAAGCGACGCATCATGTATACGGGCATTAGTAATGTTGAGCGCAAACATCGCGGCTGGGTGTATAATTTTGCGTCTGCTGACACCGCGGCCGTGCCGTGCGGCGTGGTTGCCATTCCACAATATATCACATGCTCGCGTCCACCGCCACAGCGTATAATTCGTGTAATTTATAGGATACCTACTAGGACTAGTAGCAAGTGCTGGACACAGTTAATAGCGGGTAACCACGCGACATACGCATTCGAGTACACTCGCGCCCGCAATCGCTTCAGGCGCGCCCCGAGCGATTACTTTGTAACATTTACAACAGGATTTCTTTTCTAATTTTACTCTTTCTCCGATTATTACAATTTAATTTTTAGTGTTATTACATGCATAAATTCACAATTTCTGCAGTTATACTTCAACAGATATTTATTACGCATTCGTATACAGGCGATCTGTGAATGCACACATCGGGAATCGTATGGTTTAGTGGATGGATGACTGGTATTCATACAAACCTGCACTGAAGCAACTTGTTGTAGTCTCCTTCAAATCATCGGCAGTTGCGAGGGGAAACCAGACTGCCCGACAATCGAACATAAATGGATCATAACAAATTACTTAAACACTGTTTGCGTTGAGAGTATAGAATGCTGCTTCTGATGTTCTCTTAATCCCAGAAAAGTAAGTTTATATAATAAAAGTTGTAAGTTTTCCATTACACGTAATTCAACAACACGTTTGTATATTTTAGTGTTTAAATTGTTAGCTTTAATAATTTTATACAATTATGCGTTTGATAAAAGACATAATTAATGTCGTGAGAAGTGAAAGACGCTTAGCATTACTCTGCAGTGATATTGATGTCTGTGACCGCCTCGAGCGACTGTAAAAATAAAACAAAACGCGTTAATGTTACTTCTTCAGCGCGGCTTATCCCGCGAAAAGTTATGACCTCCGCTGTGGCTAAGTTTGTAAAAAAAACTTTCGTACAAAGCCTTAATATGGGAAAAGGTCAAATGATTTACGATAATGTTATCTCGATAAATATCTGTGTAACTGTACTGGGCGTAGACTCGGCGCTGTAGTTACACTGTGCGGTTTATTTATTTCTGTTGTATTAAGTTCACGCAGTGTAGTGTTGCCAGGTTTATTTTTTATTTCGCTCATCTATGTCGATTATTCATTGATCAAACAAATAGCGTGGCTTCATCAAAAGAATATTCTTTCGATCCCACGGCTAGATTGCATTTAATTATTAAATTTATGCCGGGGTGTCGACAGAAACATGTTTCAATATTTATGTGCTACAGAAATACCTAACGCTCGCATGCCGTGCTTACACTTCATTCCTTTTGTATAAAGGGGCACAACTCATTACGTCATCAAAATGATTTAATTGACAAATAAAATAAAAATAACGTTTAGAAGTGACCTTTAAATAGTTTAGCTCGCAATTCTTTTAGCTGCAAAAGCTGGTAAATACTGGAAGGCAGAAGTTTGTAGCTGTAAAGATGTAACGTAAAAAATATTATATGTAATGATAATAACAAGTACTGATACTTTTGCCTGCCTATTTCTTTCTTTTTTTGTGTGTACATTCAATCTCAATTCATGGACTTCTTTTCGTTGACTCGTACTCCTGCATGTATTGAGTCTACTGCCCATATATTCAGCCAGATCTTACATTCAAATTGTAACACGTATTTTAAATATCGTTCCAACATTACAAAGTTAGAATTAAACATTGTTTATTGTAGAAAGCATTTGTAATATGCAATCATTGATGTAACTATAAGGAACGTTCTTAATGAGGGCTCAGAACGATTAAGTAGCAATACGAGAGGCTATGAAGGTATATATTATCTCTTAAGTATTGACTGAACGGACAAAAGTACTTATTCATTAAAGCCTGATACGCGGCCAACGCTAATCTGCCTTGTCAGATTGAAGCCGAAAGTCAATCCAATCGATCCGAAGCATGTCGATACAACTTTAAGCATCCAATGAACTCGTGTTCGGGATTAATTCAACCTGACAATACAATTAACCAGTCTCTGCGCTCACCAAAATTGACTTCGCACTTTATTTGGTGTATAGATTAGTATCCTGACGAATCCAAAATTAATTGTTTGATTCTTTAAAATGTCTAGAGTCAAGTTCGCTTGGTATAGTAGGTACTTGTGATAAAAGCCAGGACATGATACAAATATTCGATTAATTATTCGAAATTAATTTTGTACATTTAGTTAGATTTCATTAAATATTTTCTTTGTTTATTTTAACTTAAGATGCTTAGTATTATTTTTTTAGAATAACAGACGATATACATACAAACATATATGTGGTATAGGCCT
>DWMG01005731.1:0-10005 GCA_018244855.1 Elbella merops | reverse complement strand
GCTCACCACCTATTCCACAGTGGGACGTAAACGTAACCGGTGAAACGTGGGAGTGTTCTGCATTCTTCTGTCTACCTCTTCGAGAATTACAGGCGTGAAGTTACGTTTTTTATGTTAGTATATAGTTAGAATAGTATATAGTAAGTTGCGTTTAGTTAGTAAAAGACTCACACTTATGTATATTGCCGATAAGCAGCAGATGTGCTGTAACCCATGAAGATGTGAGGACACCCCTCACGTAGGTCATTGTTGGTCTCTAGCTCTATACACCAACTACTCGTGTTTCAAGGAATAATATTTTCTTAATCATACTTTTATCCAATCAATTTTCCATAATTCTGTCGAAGTTTTTTTTAATTTTCCTAATAAAATTGTCACTCTAATGCGTACGAATAGTGTAAGGGATTATATTCAATACCACCTGCAGAAGCTAGCTGAATGAGCCCTGTTCTAGTCTGGTATGCAACATTGCAGTCGATAAAGGCCTCGATGCATATTGACTTTCCACCGAGTCAGTATTCACAGAACTAGAGAGCGAGTGAAAACAAAAGGTGTCCAATGTCAATTCTCGTAACTACGAACGATATTTGCAATTCATAACTACAGTTCTTTGTACTAGGGCGGCGTTATTGCTTTCTGATTTAAAGGTTGTGGCAGAAAGTCTGCGATGTGGCGCAATTTAATTTATACAGCCAGTCAATCAGTCAATCAGTGCTATCCTCGTATATCTGTCTCACGTGCTAATTATTTGAGGTATACGAAGGTATAGAGGCAAGATAGCGTTTAGCCTTCAACTCCCGACCCTAATATTGACACAACGCAACTGCTACCTTAATACCTACCTGTGTTTATTTTTTATTTAAAGAATTTCACGGCGGATATACGAAGCAACAATTAAGTTCAATCAGGAAACAAGTGTACGTTGCTTTAATGTTTTTTCTACATTTTTAAATAATTTTATTTTCGAAACTTTAGAATTTGGTACTTACTTAAAATACTTTTATAGTAAGAGAAGGGCAGTAAGAAATCAGCACGAAATTTGATATAGCGTTATGCAACAGAAAATCCCTCGCTAACAAGGCGACCGAAAAAATTATCTAAGTTCTTTTGAAAGCATGGTTTTTTAACATTTATCTTATATGTTAGTGAAAGATTGATTCAAAAATGTGCCCGACTCGATTCCAGATACTTTGGACAACGTGAGTTGTTCAGCTTGCCGCGAACAACTACTTGGTGTAAAGTGTATAATATAAAACATTAATTTACAAATGCAATGTAGTCTGTAAGAACTTGGTGGCCTGTAACAAGTGTTTAGTGCGCTAAAGAACATTATTTTTTTTTTGTTTTAAATTTTGGATGGGGGGGGTACATGGTTCTACTGTGTTTTATTTGAACGAGTTGTAAGAACATCAGGCTAGGTGGATTACTATAAATCCATCAATCATGTCTAATCGTGATCCAGACGTGAAACGTCTGGGGAACAGACGGTCTAACTCTAAGCGTCGCGGCGTTCGTCAATTTTTCGTCGAAACCGGACAAACTATTAGGCGTATGGCATGTGCGATCCTCAGATGTGTAAGTATTTTTGTATAATATGTACAATATTACAATTAAGAATAGACCTACACAATCCATCAAACGTTAGTGGGTGCCAAATTATCATAGCCAATGGATCTTTGTTGTTCTTGAGAACTGTTTAACTGTTAACTGAAACGCCTAAACGTTAATTAGTTCTTAGTATCCAGTAAAGATCGAAAGTAAATATCTAGTAAAAGTTATCGTTTTTCGATTGCTTTATTGACCCTTATATTCATAACACTAATATACACACACATGTACATATGCATACATTACGTTTAATGGATGCGTAGAAATAAAACTTCCCGCGTACAGTCTTACTAATGTTATTACATTATATTTCTCTAATAAAATTGAACATATGTGGTTTTGGTTAAGTACTTAACGTCGCACATAAATTGTTGTTGTAAAAAATATTCTTTGTCACTACTCCCACAGTCTTTATTCTAGTTCTACTATTTCCATCGAGTCAGGCACGTGAATAGGCATGTCTAAAAACACGACGAAGTAGACTGAGAAATGTTTTTGTAAAATAGAGCTTCTTTAAGACGCTTGATTGCTATTACTCAAATGCTCCAGTTAAGTTATCCAGCGTCTAAAACATTTCGTATTCCAACTGCTGGACACAGGTTTCCCCTAAAGCTGTAGGAAATTTGGAGCGCAAGCCACCTGTTCTGAAATATAATTCAAATTAGACCAGCCTGGTCGGTCTAGTGCAAATTTTCAGAATTCTATCACTGCCCTAGCCTTTCCTGGTGGTATTATAAACGTTTGGTCGAGGTGTTATCTTTTTACGGTTTAGGTTTGGAATGGGTGTACCGTCCAAACCTCGTCGCTTATAACAGTGGCTCAACCCAATCAGAGACAGCAACGTTCAATTACATGAATGTTTCTACGTCATATTCAAAAAAGTCAACACTTTATACTTGATAAATAGCATTCCAGTGAAGTGAAGTACTCTTTAAGAACTATTACAACTGTATGGAGACCTTACGACATTGCTGAACGTAGACAAAAGTGATCGTACTGCGGTCTACATAGAAAAGAACGTTGCATATTAATTTAATAGAATTTAAAGCTATATTTATCGATCGTTAGTATAAAATTCATTAATGTTTTCTTTGAACAATCACACGAACCATAGCTTTACACAAACATTCTCATAAATATAGTATGTAGGTATATAATAATGTGAGGCGCATAGTCTTGTCTCTATTATATTTGATATAAAATTCATACATATTACGATACGATACGATTACGATAAAGGTCCCGTAGCGCAATTTTCTGATGCGATGATCATATAGTGCCAAATATCTCATCCTTACATAATTCTCATAATAATACCTACCTAATAGTACCTACATCGGCACTAGGGCAAGGGAAGTTTTGGAAACACAGATAAATAACCAAGAAATAAAATAAAAGGTTTGGCCAACTCTTGAATTGTCGGCACTGACGATGCAATACCTATCGCCAAAAAATTGACGCACAAGAGATGCTGTGTTGGAGATGGCTGCTTCAAATACCATGAAATACCATGAAATACCATACCATATCCAGGAAAGAGGAGTCTTAAGAATGACTAGTGGTGTAAGGCCAGGTGGAGGGCAAGAGAGCTTTTGGTCGTCCTATGGGTCGTATAGGTCGATTTATGTACCCGATGGATTGAGCTTATAGTAAAAACCACAAAAATAACTATGGTCCAGTTTGCAGAAATGAAAGGATATTTCGTAATGTACAGCAGCCCTGGAAACGAGCGACGGTGCAGCAGCTACGCAATGTGACCATTGCACAAATCATGACTACTGACAAGAGTAACGTTTAAGAAGAAGGAGAAGACACAGTGATCTTCTAAAGTGAAGCGGGGCTGCCGACAAAATTATTACACCTCGACGACTCATTGAATAGTGTGAAAATTAAATGATAATTTTCATTAGCATAAAAGACATATAGCATATAACTTGCACTATATACATAAATTATATACATTCCGTGACTCATCACAACATTTTATGTAAATTCATGTAGTTTTTCATAAATAATACCTGCATTTCCATTTTTTGTAAGTATGCTATATAATCATGGTTCCAAAAATGCAATTTAAGTTACAATATATCCTAGACCTTGTTTACGTGGGATCTGTCCTCATCATCGTCATGATCAACATTTATTAATCTACAACCTAGTAATGACTAGACATAGGATTCCCCAAGGGGGCTTTTGTCCGGAATATGTATGTGGGGCAAGTGGTTTGGAGATCGCAGTTTTTCGCACCGCCTACGCTCCTGCTCGTCAATGAGCACTTATCCGTACCAGGTCTCAACATGACAAGGATTCAAGTCACACTCGTATCACCCTAGCCAAGGGCGAGTTAGCAGATTTTATATGCCTTAGAGAACGTTATGAATAAACTCGGATGTGTTTGCAGAGAACGCAACTACTCGTATTTAGTAGACATGTATTGTAAACGTAACTATTAGTAATTAATTTATTAAAAAGAGAAGTGATGCCCTCTTCGCTAGATGAACTAGCGAGACTGGTATGAGAATTTTAAAAATACTTTTCATCCAATCACATTTTGTAAAGTAATTCAGCGCACGAATTTATTTCTAGTAACTGGCTTTATAACATAGGCCTTAATCATCTTTCTAGGCACGCTTCATTTCAGACTTCATCGCTTTCACGCGCCTAAATAATTGTTGTCGTTAATAATTCGTTATATAGGTACCTATATATTCCTATATATTATACCTATATATACCTATATATTACATACTTTGTTTTCTATTTACAGAAAATCAACGATCATTCCTCTACCGCCTCGGAGGAGCGCGGGGACTTTGGTGAGTAACTTGCCAAATTTATACCTATTAATTTTTTTGTATTATCATAAAGTATTTAAACTTAAAGAACTATAGAATTATAAATATACTAATTTTCGCTTTAATCAGCATCGCGGACCCCATATTTATAAGAGTATTAGATTCAGAAAAAATGGTCTACAAAATATCGGATGTTCTTTTTATTAAAATATGTATTAGTTCGAATGATAGATAAATTATTCATTATATGATTTTGGTCCAAAAATGAAAGTAACACGAGAAATCGTTTATTTCAATATACTAAGAAAGCTTTCAGCAGATTAAAACAATCTGTTATTGGAAGTCCTTTTTAGTATAAAAAACTGAAACAGAATTATACAATAATCAGTATATGTATAAACGAATTATAAAAAACCCACTTGCTGTGTGAATTTCTATCTTCTACATTTTCTACTGGTATGTAGTTCTTGTAGAAGTCCATACTTAGAAGTATTTTGCGGTTCAGCAACTAGTATTTTTAGACATTTGTACCGATTATTCCTTCGTGTAGTGTCGGTTGATACGGATAGTAATGTTATCCATTGCAACGAACACATTTTTGTTGATTTAAAACAAATTTGGAAGGAAGATAAATTTCTTCCGGGGTTATAATATACGAGTACATTATTGAGTAAATGTTACTAAGCGTCATGTAATCAACTTAATAAGCTTTATAATGATAATAATATATCAGCCTATTTCAGTCCACTGCTGGACCTAGGCCTCCCCCAATGAGCGCCATCGCGCCCTGTCGTCGGCTTGTCGCATCCAGTATCTGCCCGCAGCCTTTCGCAAACCGTCATCCCAACGGGCCCAAAATAATTACATTTGAATTATTTACAGTAGAATAATTCAAATATATAATATTATTCTTATTATAAATATCCCTGTATAAATGGGGCACATAATAATAAAATAGTAGACAATAACAATATACAACAGATATTTTTAAAATATTCATGTGTAAAGTGGAAGCAATAAAGAAAGTACATGGAATATTCACTAAAAATTATTCAAGGGAAGCCATGCAACTGGTAAGTGGACAGGTGAATTAATTATAACGCTCTTTTAATATGATGCACGCCTGTTTAGAGGACAGGTATAGTGGGGACAATCAGTCGTATCGCCGCCGTAGGTAAAACTAATGACAGTTCGATTAAGTACCTTAGTTGAAACAATCTTTTTCTACGGCCCTTATATATTGTATGCTCATGCTGAGCATGCGCGTTGGAGATCTCAAAACACTGCTTCTGGCACCGCCAAGATTTCTGGCCTCCGGCGGCCAGGGTATGTAGCCGGGCCTAGGTAAGCTGTACTGTATAACGATTAGCGACGGGGCTAGTCGGTGTTTACGTCATTCTGGTATCTCGGTATAGAGTCGAGGAATATATTTTTTTTCTGCGCCTACGCGGAAGTATAATAAAAAAATAATAAGAAAAAGTACTTAGAGTAAAAGCTCCTTGTGCACGGGGGATACGTTCCATAAATATGCCGGAAATACAAAAACCGATAATATGGAATGGTAATTAGTATAGAATCATAGGGCACACGTTCCAAGATTCCAAAAACCAATATTTTTGTTGAAATAAAGTGAATTTATTGATAAATTAGCAATTATAATCGATCTCTATTGTCAATTTTAGGCAAATGTTTAAAGAATTTAGTATTTTTTTCTTGCTACGTAACTTTTAAAAGATGTTTATATTGATATTGATATTCAAGCATAGCACGACAAATTTGCTTTTTAAAAACAAGGCTCCTTTCCATAGATGGATCAATTTTCATAAACTCACTGAGTTCATTACTTCACTCAAGATTTTTGAATTCAATGTCATGTTATCACTACTCGTTGAAGTTTCTTCTTCAGTGTAATGCGGAGTTAACATTTCCTCCGAGTCGGTTTCGGTTAAGTCATCTTGCGAATCAAGCAACTCCTGAATGTCAGTTTATCTTCTCGAAGCCATCGACGCCCTATTCTCTTTGTAACTTCAACAACATCTGCAGTTAAATTTTGAATTTGTATGGATTCTTCATCATTTCCAACAGTCAGTACCGGCCGTTACTAAAACGGCGCGTTAATAAAAGACACTGAATCTTTTTATGTTTACCAAAGATTTTTATCCGCGAATACAGGGACTGGGTTGCACTTTTTTCACCCGTGAATATTGAAAACGCGAACAAGGAAACCGTTAATAAGGAGTTTTTACTGTACGTAGATTACGGGAGCCAAAAAAGAGAAAGCAAATGAGCTTAACTATCTGCCTCTTTTTAATTGCGTGTGCCTCTTTTTAATTGCGTGCGCACAGGTAGCGTTAACGTGAGTTTCTCTCTTTCTAAACCGTCGGACGTGCCCGGTTACAGGCAGCCGTATGTCTTCGCCACTCTATATACAATATCTCTGGATTTAAGTTTTAAATAAAATTTCAGCCAACTGTTAAACTCGGCGTTTTATTAATATTTACAGCAGTGTATCAAGGTGGCCTTATAGCTTTGGTTGATGCAGCCGTTTAAGGCATAAAATGATTTTACGTTTTACGGCAAACTATAATAGTTAATTTCATTTTGGTGTTTACATTGAAGTAGTTGAATCAATAAGCGGTAACAATGCTCATATTAGTGAAGATCATGTGAAACAAAATAAAGAAAATATGTCACATTTAGTTCCTTAACCTCAAGAAAATCGGTCAGTGGTAAATTCAAATTAAACTGGAGACCCGCTATGTAACGCATCCCACTACACAGTACCTCATAGGTAATGTGGAAACCTGTGTAATGACAGATATTCTGATTAAGTGACTTATTTTCTGAGTTGATAGATTGTGAACAACAAAATACTACTATACTATCCCTAACAACTACTCGACTCCAAAGCTGTGAACCCAAGTGTAATTTAATTATTTTACGTCCTACGGAGCGGGCGGGTATCAGCTAGTAATTTTTATAAATATGAATATGTACTTGCACTTGTTTGAGAAATATTTCAATGTTTCAATTAACAATTTCGAAATCCATGTATGCGTGCGAACTTTGTGAACGATTCAATGAAACTTTCAGTCGGGCATTCATTTTGATACTGTCAAATCGTGTTCGAGTTGCATTGAAGCTCCGTGAAAACCTTTTAGGTTCCGCTCATGAGGCAAATTGAATTATCAATGTCATCAGTACTAATAAATAATAATGACAGGAATTGGGGATGATGATGAAGTTATTTCATATTAAATACAATTTTATAAATATGTATTTAATATTTGTTTTGCGATAAAGTAATATGGTACGGATTATAAAATGAATATAATGCAACTAGAGTCTTTTGGTCTATAGTAAATATTAATATAAATAGTGTTAAAATAATAATATCACATGTAATTATTTAATAAAATATTCGGTAATATAAGATTTTACAAAATTATTTGTGAACGAAACCTCAAGCCTCAGCTAGTTTATATTTACAATCCTCATGGGGGAAGTAATTAAAGGAATTGTTTGGGAGTTGTGAAATCATGAAACTAATTTTATTCACAAAACATTAAAGTCAAATTATTTTCTCTACGCTTAGAGAAAGCGGGTATACAACAGCTAGTGTTTAATTTAATTAAAAATGCCAAACCGATTGAGAAATTGTATACAAACATTGTTTAGAGTATCGAACAAAGAGTACAAAATTTCTTATAGTTCTACAATTACGCTCTTTAGTTCGAGCGTGTAGTAACAAGAGATTAATTAAACGTTAGCAAATCCAATTGTATGAAGTTTTAAAAGATTTTTAATGACGAAAGTATTGCTACACCTGAGAAAGGTAGCGCGAAAGAAATAACAGTGACGTTTTAAGTGGTGCAATTAAACGTAATAGTGTGACGGCGCACTATGACAGACCTTTAAAATATATCTGGTTTCGTAAGAACTTTATATTTAAATGTAAACATTAATTCAAGCAAATATTAATAAAAGAGGAATTCGTCACTGATTCATTAATTGCTTTTCAAAACAATTCCTTTCACTTGCTATTACTTACCCATTCAACAGATTGAAATGCTGTGGATTTACTTTCGTTTTTAATGCCTCGTTCATCGCCTTTCCGAAAGCAGTCATTTGTCATCTGCGCTTTCGCTGTCACAAAATCTTTTCTCTTTGGAATTTATATTCGTACTTAAACACTGCATAGAGTTTCGGTTGTCTTCAAGGCGAGTTCTTTGACTGAGTGATTTTCCGTAACTAAAGACGTTTGTTGAAAATTTAAAATATGTTTAGGATTGACGCAAAGAAAAGAAAACTTAAGCTCGCTTCGTAAGCTATATAATTTAAGAAGAGACTTTCAAAACAAGCTTTTATTTTAAAACAAATAAAATTTATTGTACTTATCTATGTAATATAATTTATTATATTATACAATGTATATGACACTAGCGGTCCTGGGAAACGTTGTGCTGCCCATAAAGCTGCGCCACAATCAAAATGACATTTCTAATTTAACGTGTTCATTTTTTTAAATTTTGCTATTCCATATTTACTTCTAACTAATCTACAACTGAGTCAAATTTTTTGGATATCTCACCGACTGGAGTGTGCGACCTACCGGGGCCATTTGTGAATTCAAGCCTTGCAGGGACCCACTCGAAAGTACACAAAAATGTCATTAAAATCTTCCCTGTCCCTGACATACCGACAGCAGCGCCACCTACTGGCTCCAATTACGTATTCAAACCATCCAAGAACCTATTGAAATATACAAAAAAAATTTCATCCAAATCCGTACAGCTGCTTAGGAGGATTAAGATAACATAAACACGTACAGGAGAATAATATACGAGTATATTAAGATAAAAGCTTGTCGCGAGATGCATGTTAAATATGAATAATTAAATATTCATTAGAAAAATTAACTTAGCGGTTTGACTCTAAGCGTATGGTCAACAGCACTACACTGCATTTTCACTACTGTACAAGTCCAGCATCAAGAAAATCGCGCGAAAAGGATTTTTTTTTAATGTTATTTTATTTTTAGAAACACTTTTATCAAAAAATGAAAGAGAATGACATGGCCAACATTATTCTAATTCAGTTAATTGAGGAAAACTAAACTGACTATGAATCAGTCTGTAGACTTCGTCATTTTTAAAATAACTTTCAACGCGTCGACACAGTTGTAGAAATAGAATTCGATTCGATCTATTAGGGTTTTCTAATCTGTACGTGCATTTTCAAGATTAATTTGATTTTATTAATTACTACTATTTATCATTCCACTGCGGTTTTTTTCTGAGTGTATATACGATCAAGCTATTTTTTACCACCCTGGTCAAGTTTGAGCACTTGGGTTTCATGTGTATTTTAGTCTGTTCTTTGATTTTTACCTGTTAGTACTTGATTCGTTTACATTACATACTTTTTTAATTGTTTCGCCTGAATTATTTATAACAATAATGAAATAATAAACCTTTTCAACAAGTAGATACCTACACATATTCACGCCTATGTATGTTGCAATATATCATTCATTATGTTAAACGTAAATATGTTTTAACATTACTTTCATATTCATGGAATCACACAGAGGCCGAACAGG
>DWMG01005730.1:0-10006 GCA_018244855.1 Elbella merops | reverse complement strand
TAACCGGTGAAACGTGGGAGTGTTCTGCATTCCTCTGCCTACCTCTTCGGGGATTACAGGCGTGAAGTTACGTTTTACGTTTTATAATGTATTGTTCGAATAACATTTCCATTGCGTTGGTAAAAATAGAACATTATCCATAATGAAGTACACGTATCGTTTCGTACGAGACTGAAAAAAAACCGTCTTTGATCTTAACAATTCGATTTAGTATTCCACAAGCAAAATGTTACGTACCTCGTGAACTGGGATCAATCGTATCAGATCCACATGCCGCTCGGGCCGCGGGTAAATTATGGACTCAGTACAAAACAGAGAAAAAATATAGAAGGTGCGTTAAAAGCTTGGGATGTCGGCTCTCGGGAGCGATTATTTACTTTTTATAGCCTTTGTTACAGTCACTATTAGTTCGGAGCCAGGAGGTGACCAGAAACGTAATGCGTCTTTAGCTTTAGGGCATAGGGCGTTTAGGACAATACCATATAACATTCGAAATAAACGCATAAAACAAAAGTTTCAAACGTTTCGCAAGAAAACTTTAGTACATAAACATCTATAGTCATTGCGTAACTCCGTGCCTTGGTTTAGTTTCGCGAAGGCTAGACCATATCGGTATTCATTTGATTTACAACCGCGAGACACGACCTTAGTGTCTCCAAGTCAAAAATAGATTCGTGATATTACGTCGAACTTTGATATTGCGGTATCGATATCGTCATCACGTTGGGGAGACAATCATAAAGACTGTAGTCAATTGGTAGACAGAGAGGTTAGCGTGTCAAACTCCACTCGATGTTGATAGGAACAAGTATTCGATTGTCGATCGAACAGTTAAAGTCACGCGAGCGCCCCGACCTGGCGTACCTCCACATGATCACACCGCGATATCATTCCATGACAACAGCTATCGAATGAACTACTATACATATATGATACATAGCAATTAATTTTGACGTATGCGTGGACGAAGTGAGCGATTAATGTAGAAAAAGGAGATCTGTAAGGATAGAGATATGGCACTTGCTACACTGCTGAAAATCGGGCGCAGTGACGTGGAGAGGCCCTTGGAGAGGCCCACTTTTAGCAAAGGACGGAAGCAGACTTATGATAATGATAATAATCATGAATCTCTATCTAGTAAGCGACCTGGCATGATGATTTAATATTAACAATTGCAGATATTTATAGGTGATAGTGACCATTTATCATCTGATGGGTCCACCTGATTGCCATGCCGTTTAGTATAAAAAATTATGATACCACAAAATTCCTGCTCTACTTTAATGGTAAAATTACCTACAATTCACCTGAAAGAAAACCAAATTCTATTGGAGAAGAAAAATGGGGTAGAAGGAATGAATAATAAAGTGGCTGTAAAACGGAAACGTTTTATTTGCACGGGGACGCGCCGCTATCTCGGACATTCCTTTTGTAGACGAGCAAGACAATCAATCAGCAATCAATCAAGCGTGGGGATCATGGATAAAAACCCTTCAGGGGAGGCCTCTGTCCAGCAATGGACTTAGAATATCTGATGTTGATGATGATGATAAACAAGATAATGGAATAATAAGAAATAAAAACAGTTTTCAATTACTATTGTATTAAAATTAAATAACTGTAATGTAACGCTTGGAAATAACATGTTCCAGGGTTGATGTAATGTTTGTTAGTATAATAATAATTTTTACTTGGATTGTTTCTGGGATTTCAACATTAAATTTTAATTAGTAATATTCAATATTTTACTATGTCATGATATTTTAGGAGTATATATAGTTATTTCATATGAAAATGTTTAGCATGTCAGTTCTGGATAGACACGTTTGGTACTAAAGGCTCTTTACCTACACCATAACGGATATGTCGAAACGATTTGATAATATAGAACTTACCGATATAAACACTTCTTCAGCTTGCTGTAGTATAGCTATCCGCGACCATCTAAATTTCTGCATGAGTTTGATCCTGGTAGGGTTGTGTACTGTAGCTGATGGGTGCGTTCTGAACAACGTTGGGAAGCGCGCTCGGTCCGATAGAGCTGGTGATGAGGCTCCGTAGCACAACTGAAATATAATTTTTGTGTAAATACTGGGTAGAAACACGTGTTTATAATAATGGCTGATTCACACATGCACACATACAGGCAACCCAACACGAATACACACACAAACACGAACACGAAAATGCACACGCATACCCACATGCATTCACACCCGCACACGATCACGAACGCATTTATACGCACAAGCACGAGCACGCACATATTGTACATTACATGTACACATTATTTACCGACTTTCCAATATTATAGATTTATAGCTACTGAGGGTGAGGTATGACACTAACCCCTCGTTACCCCAATACATCAATTAAGGAATGACAGAATTATAATTAAAATATGTCAAGCAGTCCCGAACATGCGGGAGGATATATCGACACTCACAGACACAAAATTCAAGAGGTATAGATCTTTCGAGCTTCAGATAAAGAAGAAAATGTTCAACATTTAAAGTAAAACATACTTCACGACTGTACGCCCTTTCCCAAATGGGTAGGCAGAGTGTATACTCTCACTTTCACCTGTTTGTTATATGACTCATGGCCTGGATGTTGAGCCGATTGCCAAATGATTAATACTTTTAAAAGTATATATCACATATGTATGTAACATAACTTTACGCCTGTAGTCCCCAAAGGGATAGGCAGAGGAGGATAGTAAACTAACGCGTTTCACCTGTTGTGGTTGCGTCCCATGGAATAGGTGGTGAGTCTATTGCCATACACCGAGCACGGATCCAAACTCCGAGTCATTACTAGAAATTCTAAATTAGAAAATTCCTGAAAATTCAGGACCTCCTGATCAACAGTCGCACTTGCAACCACTCAACCAACGAGACAGTCATACTCGTATATGTATGTGTGTGCGAATACATTAAAATTGTTACGTATGAACAAAGCTGCCGCAAACTTAATAACGGATCCTATTTACTTAGCGCACTGTTGTCACTTGACATTTCAACTTTATGTATTACTCCGTACGTGAGCAATCAATTTTGGGTTTCTCGTTATAGAACTTTAAATGTGACGTCGCACTGTCGGAGATGTATTTGTATAGCTTAGCGACTGGAAATAACTTGGCATGTATTTTCAAACTACTACCAACTTTACCCATTATTAATTAATAATAATAATAATTTGTATTGTATATAACTAAATATTATTGTATAATACATAATTTTTTTATTCGGCTATATTTTATAGTCTGACTCGTTGGTCGAGTGGTTGCCAACGCGACTACTGATCGTGAGGTCTTGGGTTCAAATCCCGGACCGGTTACTATTGAATTTCTTAACTTAGATTTTCTAATAGAAATTTCTAGAATGTGGGACGCAAAGGTAGCTAGTGAAACGTGGAAGTGTTCTAGACTTCTCTGCTTACCTTTTCGGGGGAATACAGGCGTGATTTTACGTTGCTATGTTACGTGATCTTGAACCGCTTATTCTTTCTTACTCGTAGATGTAGAAAGGCTTGAGTCTCACGTCTAAATTTGCATTGAACTGTTAACTGAATTATGAAAACTAACTTTCCGTCATAGTATAGGTACCATGGAGATATTATTCCCTAAATGAGGGTGGTAATAACCTTATCGTCATGCAAAACAAGGTCGTTTGGCGAGATTCTAGAAGTTTCGAATCATCATCGACATCAAATATATTTTTAGAAAGATGTTTTTAACTGACCTTTTTTCTTATTGATTGAAAAATTCTGTCATTTTCTCGCAATGACCAAGTAATTTCTAGACTAGAGCTATTTGTTGTACTTAAATGTAAAGATGCAGTGCGTCTTACATTGTATATGACGTCGAAATCTCTATAGAAATATCTTAAAAATATATTTAAATTCGCGGCGCCCGTACAAGCATCGTGTTCAAGGGTAAGTGCAATGAATTATACAACACAATGTTTTATTTATGACTATGTTCCCCGCGCGCATAAATTGTTACTTATTATTAGAATAAATGTTACATTGTGTAGGATGATGGATGAAACAAACTGGAATAGCATTAACCGTTAATCGGTTTCGATGGAATGGCATCAGGCTAGTGGGCTTAACCTAAGCGTGGCATTGTGGCTTGGCGCCAAACATGTCGCTCGGGCCGTAGAATGTCGTGTTGTGATGTATTTAGTTTACTATCACAGCTAAGGACGCTGTTTTGTACTATAAACACAATAGAAGGTCAATGAAAAATACCAAAAAGACCATTTAGAAAATGGAATAGCTTTTATTCAATATTAATGCATTCAAAATTCAGTGATACCCATATTTTATGAAACTGTCTATCGATCCAAGATTTGTTTTACGTTTTTAGAAAATCATAAGGTAGTACCTACATTAAGAAATAGATAAAATTCTACTTATATGTACTTATTCTGAATCTAAAAAAAAAATAATCGATCCGTTTATCATTCCACTGTTGGAATACGGGTCTCCTCTCATATTGAGAGGGTTAAGGTCATAGACGGCAACACTGGCCAAGTACGGGTTGACAGACTTCACAAACGAAATTTTCTTTCATAAATTTTAAGGTGTGCAGGTTTCCTCACGATGTTTTCCTTTACCGTTAGCAAATGATGTTTAAATTTAAGACGCACTTTTGTAAAGAGGTTCTCACTATGGATTCGAACCCAGCACCTCCGGGGCGAGAGGCTGAATTCTTAACGACTAGCCTATCACTGCTGCTGAATCTAATATTTTGTACTATTTATGACAAAAATAGTTCATCGACTTACTAAATATAACTTACTTTTATACACAGTTTAGTCATGGAAAAGTATTTAGTTAAGAATAATTGTAGTTCGAGCTAAGTTATGACATCACGTCAGCTGTCTACCCAAAACTTGGGCTCTGACTAAAATATGTTCATAGACGTGAGCAACGAGACTTGAAAAACTTACTAAGTTATTTATTTGAGTTAATAGGTTTGCGTATAAATATAATAGCCTAAAAAGAGCTTAAGAGTGCGAGAACTTAAAATTATAATCATATTTAACATATCAAGAAAAATTTAGGATATATTGAATATACATACTATGATATACGTACCTTTTCAACATACATACTTGTTATTAAACTCATCTTTAATTTCCTACAATTTGTAAACGTTATTTTATGTAAAAAAAAAAACAGAAAAAACGTAGAAGACGATGAATACATCAATAATGTTATCGATAGACTATTAATACTTAATTAAAAAAGTGTAAAAAGTTGTTTACACACATAATATATTGTGGGTATTCCTACACAAGTGTTACTCTGTTCATATTTTCCGCCTTTTTTCCTTTATCATATTTTTAAAAGCTTCACAATCTGTGCGGAAAATGTTACTGTAACCATTTAGCCTACATATTCTTAGATGCTATTAAAAAAAGTAAAACATTACAATATTATGTATAATTGTCTTCATATTTCAAATAAAATAATAAATCCTTTTCATAAGTGATAAAATACAATATACAAGTATATAATGATTATAAACTGAACTTGCATGCAATTTTTTGGGAAAATATATTTAACCTTAGCTTAAATAACAAGGTAACAAAATCTAGACGATTAATTTAAATTATAAAAAAAAATACTTTTTCGTTCGTGTGTTTAAATAGTATAATAAACTACTTACAACCATCAAGTTCCACATCTTTGCAGCTTCAGCGACAGTAGTGCACACAGTAGAACAGCCAGCCAATAAAAGCAACTTCTGTGGTGGGTTGTACAGCAGATTGTACATCACGCTGGCACCTAAGCCCGGCTCGCACTGTTACACACAAAAAATATTGTTCACACACAGTACACATAGTTACACACAGAAAATATTATATAAGGTACTGTAGATATAAATAGCGAGAGGAAAAGTAATATACGAGTATAACTTTTTATGTGTCTTGGCACTAGGGTTATTGTATTTTACTGCTAACGCCACTTTGGTACATATGAGTAGTTTTCGTGGACACCGGAAACACAAATTGTTTCTAGAGATTACTAAAAATCTTTTTCGTATTTATGACTACTGTCTGGTATATTACTTTTTAAACTCTGTAATGCTGGCTTCGATTATTTTGTACGAAAATTACTGGTCCATTGCACACATCAATATGGTGAAAATATAGAACTTTATATTGGACAAGTATTGAGCACTTTTTTAGGGTTATTTATATTTGTCCGATAAACCCGCAAATAGAATGTCTTTTATGTATAACCTTCAGTATTCTATTCAAAGATATAGAACGACGAACTTTTCGGATTTTATTAGTATTACTGCAGGTTTAAGGCAAACACAAACGTACGATGAGGTTGTACATACAAGCGTTTTACCACATTTCATCCCTTAGGGACAGATTATAAAAACGAGGTTTCTAAACACGTTGTAACAACATCAGCTTTTTAGGTCCGCTCGTGTGCTCTGAGCATTAATGAATTAGTCAGGGCATGTAATTTTACATGTAAATTCAAAATATTAAACATTATTCAGTTAGTGAAAGAAATGAGAACAAAACGGTGGAAATTCAAAAACAGTGTGTGTAACGTTTAATAAGGTTTGTTCGATGTTCATGACATTGGCGCCGAGCCGGCACCGAGTTCGAAAATCAGAAGAATCAATTGGATAATACGATTAAAGCTTCGTTTAAACATGAATGTGTTGTTCCGTGACCCGGTCAAATCGAAATATCAACGACTTTTCTCTGTCTCTCTGTAACGGCGTCTCTGGTTGCTCACAAACGAGTTAGATTTTCGTTTATCAAGTAAATGATACAGATGTTTTTAATAATAATTTCTTAACAAAAAAGTCTCGCATGAAATTTCTGTTATTCGTCTCTGAGGTCTCTTCGTGCATGGATATCTTTCAAAACTGATGTCTTGGGACTCAGTTGTCCTTAAATGTTAAGTTACTGTGTTTTAAATAAGAATCGGTCTCAATGGTATTGTATTATTTATAAATCCTCTATTTTCTTTATGTTGGGCTCCGTTTTTTTGTTTCACAGCTGGACTCGGGTTTGCTCTTAGAATGAGAGGGTTAAGGCCATAGTCGCTATGGCCTTACTATGTAGGTATATAAGTATATGTATTCTTGTTTAACTGTTAGCAAAGACAACTATTAACTTTAATATATGGCTCTTATAATTTAGTAATTTATTTAAAAAAGACACGTTAAATGTAAGAACAAAACAGAGCTCAAACGTACATGTAATCGAATAATTACAATATAGTTATATTGACGGTTTTGAAATGAAATTTATTTATGATTTAATGTTGCTAGAGTTTTTAAGTTTCAATTGTCGACTTGTAACACTGAGATACATTATCTCGTGTCGCAAATGGAAATTAATTAAAATTATTATGATGAAAAGACCAATCTTTATTTATTTATTTAAACTTTATTGGACACTGTAAAGAGATATGACAAAGGGCGAAGTTAGTGTCTAGTGGTAGTTTAGTGGTGGACAATACTTCACCAGACAAACCATGCGGAATAGTAATTTTGAAAAAACAAAGAGGCAGATGAAAAAAAAATAGAAGGAAAATATAATAATAGTAGATATTAATGAATATTTTACAATATTTTTTCTACTATCTTCATACCAAGAACTATTGGATTTTTTCGGACTACCCATATTTTACCAAATCGACATTTCAAATATTGTCAAGTAGTTATGAAACATTGGCCCCCAGAGACAGACCCAAAAGTTTTATTGAGATAATTCTAAAGCACGATAAATTTAATCTTTCATATCTACGGCTATATATGCGATTGTATGGGAAACATATTATAGAATTTAACTTGTCATTTATTAAAAAGCGCGAATGAATTTTCATTTCATCTACTATATACTTATATCCTTGTATTACCATAAAGTTGGTGCTCTCTGTCTACAACATATTGGATCTGAGATGGCGATATAATATGTTCTAAAGAAGCACGTAGTAAACTCAATAAATCATAAGACGTAATTTAACGGAATTCAGCGTCAGTTTAAACAGCATTATTAGCCGATATCCCAGTCGAGATTTGCCGCTGGTTCTAACAAGCGTCTCTAATGAGAGTGCTGTTTGCTGTATAGCCTCATCTGAGTCATAAATCAATGTTGAGATAAATACTAATTAGCCTAGATAGTCGATAAATATCAAGCTCATTATCACAACCATTGTTTATACATAACTGATGAGAGTGGAAGAGGCGAAGTAAGTGTCATTACCGTCTTTAGTTTGTAGCACTTTAGTTATTAGGTGTGACGTCGTATATGTAACCAGAATTAATGCCGTTCATCTTTTTTATTATTATTACAATTTAGATATAACTCACGATTTAGATTTATCTACAACTGTCCTAACAGATTTTGCAATTCGGTGGCATAGTCAATTTAGTAAAATGAATAAATTAAATATAACATGGATTAATTTAAATAATAAAATGTCAAAAAAATAAAAAGTTAGAATAATATAAATGTCATAATAATAAATTGATAAAATAATAATATTAGCATTCTCATCTTAAGACTTCTCATAGATATTACGAGTAGGTTCATCAGGCCAGCGTAGCAGGTCCATGGACGAGAACTCTGTTCAACAGTGGGATGGTTTGGTGATAATGATAAATAGTACAATTATTCTATTCGTTGGTTTTGTATATTTTAATACTTGTATTACTTATAGGTGTACATATTGTGAATAAACACTGTTCTTTCTTTGATTAAATATAGGCGTAGATAAAATTTTACCATGCTCAAGATAGATGAATTAGTTAAGGTGGACATACTCGTATGTATTCATGGATATTGTATTCGGTTTTTTTTTCAATATAATTTTACCGAAATTGTGATCGTCACTGGGGTCTTTTGCTGATAAAGTATTACGTACTTTTACAATGAACGAGTTTCCGATTTACATTAGAATTTAAATCTATAATTTGGGCAATCACATCCAACCGGCTCGGGAATTTTATTCAACAAAAGTTTGTTCCGTAAGCCATTCATAAATTTTCAATAATTGAATTCAGCATCAAGCTCCCTCTCCAGATTGCAGTAAAGCAACTCTATGATTTCAGTTCTTGAAGATTTATTGATACCTGCATTTAAAGGGTTATAAATTTTATGTTTCTCTCAACCAACATGCCGTTTGTCTATGATGTCTGCTACGGAATAATATAATATGTCAATTAATTATTAATGTGAACAAGGCCGAAATGGACAAAGTATATAAATTTCATCATTGTAAAATTATAGCCTTGTCCGGTCGTAGAATGATAAGTGTTGATGATGATGAATATGAAATTGGTATATCATTTCAATAATATTTCTTAAAGTTTGTAAAATAAGCTTAATATTTACCGACTCTTAATTTCGTGATATACTCGAAATAGTCGAAATTACTAATATATCGCACTAGTTATATCGAGCCTTCAATATTCAAACGAAATATAATAATATTAATAAGCGACCTATTTATCATTCCATTGCTGGAATATGGGTCTTCTCTTATATTGAGTCAGTCAGTCAGTCAGTCAGCTGGCCACGTGCGGGTTGGCAGACTAAACACACCTTAGAATTGTTTTAATTAATTCTAATGAGTGCAGGTTTCCTCACGATATTTTCCTTCACCGTTAGCAAGTGACATTTAAACTTAAAATACACTTTTCTAAAGAGGTGCGCGCCATGGATTTGAACCCAACACCCCTGGAGGGAGAGGCTGAATTCTTACCCACTAGGCTATTACTGCACAAATGAAACATATACCCTAATCATTACCGTAATAATATGTAAGGCCCCGAAAATATAAGTAGTTATTTTGTTGAAACATTACTCCCTTTTTGCGATACGAGTTTTTTTTTAAATAAATGCAGTCAAAGTGAGGTTATTATGGTATTTTTCCTAATGAAGATCACAGCAAATGGGGTGGATGATTAAACTGAATAGGTATGCCAATGGGCTGTAGGCGACGAACATTACCTTGA
>DWMG01005729.1:0-10006 GCA_018244855.1 Elbella merops | reverse complement strand
AGGATGTGTGGATTTGTGGGATCCGAAAGTTATCCGAAGTGCTGCTGGAGCTCATTTTAGGCAAACCATTCATAGTTCACTTGACTGGGAAGAAATTTCAAAATTGTTATCCAAAGACACCTCCATTCTTATAGCTGACAGTAATGCAAGAATTAATGATAAACTAGACAGTAAGGACAATGATTGTGTAGACAGTCCTATGCCAGTAGTACCTTACTATGCTATGGATTTTACACAGTTAAGGCATGTGACATTAATTATAGGTGGTGAAACAGAAGGCATTAGTGCAGATAGCTACAGGTAACTGAGATCTACTATTAATATCCAACTATGTAGAGAAATCACTCTTTCCATGATAAGAGATCATCTGTTGTTCTTACTCAGTTTTCTCTAATTTTTTTTATGTAATGACATCAAAGTGTTTCATATTGTATTGTATTGTAATGATGATTTGTGAGTGCTGAAAATTCATTGTATTGTAATGTACAATTCATGTTTAGTTATGATGGAAGTTGAAGATAATTGAAGATAGTCAGATTTAAAGAAAGCAATAAATACTAAGTTGTTAATCTAAGGACTATCACAATTGTCAATGCATGTGTGCTATTGTTATCTATATTTCCAGACTGAAATATAGTTATATAAGAGGTTATGAGCTAGAAGTTTGTATTGATAAAAATATTACTAGGGCTATAAAAGATATACAATGACCACAAAATAATGAAAACATCTGTTATATCAAATTATTGTAGTTCAGTCACTTAGCTTCCATATAGATGTTACAATGAATCTGTTATGAATGTGTGTCACTTATGAACTTAGCATATCTTGTAGCTAGTTTTCTGGTGACATTGTTTCAACATAGTTCAGTAAGTGGTACATTACAATCTAGAAATTGATGGTTAGGTTTATAATTGGTTTCAGAAGTACTGATCAGTGATTTTGGGACAGAATCTTCTAGCATCTAGTTAACATATGTGTATTTTATAGTGTTTTAGATTTCACATTAACAAATACACTTAATACTTAATATGTTTTTACATAGAATTATGATTATATTATACTCAATGTGTGATTGACTCTTGTATTTCCAGGTTAGCAGAAAGCAGAAATGGTGTTAGGTTGAACATTCCCTTACAAAAAGGTGTAGACAGTTTAAACACGGGAATGGCCACTGCTGTGATTGGATGCGAGATCAGGAAGCAATATATACAATATTGGACTAAATTAAAATTGGAAAAACAGGCGATAAATTTTATGTAGAGTTGTCTATAGTTTAATATTGTTATGTTTAAGTATCAGCATAGAAACTTGAATAAATATCAATTTTTGTATTATTCTATATAACAAGACATTGAGTCTGAAATTCTCGAAGGGGCAGGCAGAGGAGTGTTGTAATATCCCTTAATCTGATAATTATGTGTAAGCTATTAAATAAATGAGGGTGAAATAAGTTAGACTAATGGCAAGCCTACCTATTTTATATAAAGACCCTAAGGGCCATTTTCTTTTTCTTGACATGCCCTCATAAAAATTGAAATCTAATTGATGAATAAATTGAAGAATCTTAAAATATTCAGGTTTTTTCACACATTTTTCTTTTACCACAAGTGACATTTAAAACTAAAAATCAATTTTTCTTTCTGTAAAAAGGTGCCCATCAGAGTTGGAACCCAATATCCCCGCAATAGTATGATGCATTCTATGTCAGTCCGCATTCGAAGTCTCGCTGCTATTTCAATGTATGTATAGGAAAAAATCCTGTATTATGAAATCTGAAACCGAAACCGGAACTCACCTAAACATGTTTAAAATTTGTTTTGCATACTAAAATCAAGTGTATTTTAAATTTCGCACGACAAATAATGCAAAGCTTAGTGCTTTACGATTATGACTTTTTTTTATACATTTATTTGCATGTTCTATTTACACCGACAGTTAAATAGAGTTAAATGAAATAAAAAGACAATCATCAAAGTATGTAACAAATATATTTAATTTTTTTTATGCCATGAACATGGATATGCCATTTGTACCAGATTTATAAAATTCGGGACATTCATTTTGTATTCATATTATAGTTTATTGCAAATTAAAAACAGATTCATACTTCTTTATTAAGTCACCACGCACGATAAACGGGAAAGGGCGAGGGGGATGACTGACTGGGTTATTCATTTGCACGAGGTATACCTACGCGTTACCAAATAGTTAATTAAAGGTCACACAGGAAAATTAGCATCTACCTACTTAATCGTTTGGGTGGTAAATAATGTTAAAATTACAAATAATACAATTCAACAACACTTACGTATAAAGACGCAAATCCAAGTAAAATTAAAATCTGAATCGAATATACCTAACCTCTTTTATTTGCCGTTTAAAAATAAAACTCAACAAAATTAAGTTCAATGCCCAATATTTGCCACTGTTATATATGGAACAAATAGTAACAGAAGTACAGATAAAAAAAAATACAAAATCACGTGCAAAACATAACCTTAACTCAATGCGCTTACAGCGATGAACGGCTGCGAAGTTTCAGCGCGGCGGAAAGGTTCGGCCATTTTTTGGCCGAAACTAGATTTCTTGGCTGAACCTGGCCGAAACCGAAACCGAAATTGAACTTTCGCTCGGTCGCTAATTATTGCGTAATTAAAATATACAAATAACTGTAGAACGCCCTCTAGTGACATTTTATTAAAAATGAAAACTGTCCCATGGCTGTACCATGTACCAAATAACATATGTGAAGATGAGGGATATTGCAATTTTTTGTCATTGTAATAACTACTATATCTTTATTTTATATCACAATACGCTTATATTTTTGAAAAGGGGCACCTAAATAAAAGTATGCAGCTGTAATATATAAAATCCACTATAGTCTCTAAATGTGTAATGGATAAATTTACTTATCCATAATTAACACGTTCCACATATAATAATAAATCATATTCAAATGTAAAGCTTGTGAGTGAAATAACCAAATTACTATCCCCAAATTTAGACGACCTTATCATCCAACCAAATCTTGGTTCGTATGTCTACATAGAATATTTTGAAAACAACACATACACTATCAGCCGTTCCACTGCTGGACGTAGGCCTCTCCACTGGCACGCCACCGAGCTCGATCTGCTGTATGCATCCAACCACTGCCAGCCACTTTGCGTGTATCGTCACTCCACCTAGCTGGAAGACGTCCTACGCTACGTTAAAAAAAAACAACGAATGAATGTTCTAATATCGGAATCATAAAATAGGCCGATGCGACCTATTTTATGATTCCGATGATTAAATGATTTTTTTTCTTTTATCATTCAACGCTTAAACATAGGTCTCCTCTCTGTTTAAGAGAGGGTTAAGGGCATAATCTGCCACTCTCGCTAAATGTGTGTTAACAGACCACACCCGCCTCAAAGAATATTTTTTGATAAAATAAGGTCATGACGCAGAAATTGAATTCTAACAAAAATTATATGACGGAACAAATTAATATTCATAGATCCGCATTTCTTATTAAAATTGTGGCCTACCAAAACATAATTTCCTCAAAATATACCCGGGCAGGTGTGTATATATATATCACTGTCTATTGGAAACCTTACATTCAGCATTCAAATAAGTCTCAAGTCTGGTTTAAAGACGAAAAAGAGAAAGCAAAACTAACTGAACTTCTGTACCAAAAACGGGCTTTTATTGTGTATTTGTTTCTATTTAATCTGAGTAATCTGAATGGAATTAGTATAAGTAATTCGATTAGACTAGTTATATTTCTTCCTGGGTTTCCGTTCCGCAGAACTTCAGTAGCAAGCTTATTAGGTACCTATTATTAGAAAAAGAAACTAGCTATGTCACACACGGTGAATTTAAGAACATCCTATAGTGAAATAAATAGCATTATTTTATAAGTTTCTTCACTCTTTAACGGCAGATTTGGGGATTTCTATTGTCCGAGCCAAACAGAGATCGCTTTGGATGGTGTCTTTCGTGTTCGGATGATTTCCGCTGAGGTAGATGACCATGCCAAGGAAAGGGCGCCGCCATTTGCGCTTGCTTACTGATTTGCGAAAGTATCCAAAAACTTTAATTTCGACTCTGTTAGAGGCTGTGAGATATGAGCAAATGGAGTTATCGTCAGTGTTAATACGGCGTAACCCGTCCTTGGCCCCACTGGATCAAATATGCACAATGCGTTTTTCCACATATGAATAAAAAAACAGTAAAATAACTTTCTAACTAACTAGCTAACTGACTAACTTTCACAAATAGTTAATAAAGTCTAGCTGGGTTTTTCAAACATTTTCAAAAATGTCTACAAAGACTTATTTTAATTTTTTAGGCTCTCCCCATAATAGAGAAGCGCAAAAATGTACCTAGATTCGAAATAAAATAACAAAGGTCTTAAATTTCATTCTCAATAAATTCAGCTACCATTTCTTTTACGTAAATTTAAATAGCCTCAAATGTTACGTAAATGATCTAAGATGAATAAGCATTGCGTAATTTCTAAGTACTTACTTATAATATGTTGTACATTGTAAAAATATATCACAATTTAGCATAGTTATTTTACTACTTCGTTATTTATCAGTTCTGGGACCTTTGTTCCCGGCGCTGACCCACATTCATATGCTTCTCACGAAAGACAATTGGAACAAACAATTATATAGGAATTTTTCAGTGGGTAGGTTCTTCGAAAGCTTTTATACTGAGTAGTTCGAATAAGAAGAGGCTTTTGGGACAAGGTCTTTTTCATCGCTCTGGAATGGAGTAATTCTCCTCAGTTTGTGGTCGGGAGATCGTTAATATTAGTGAAGGCAGCCTTCCGTATTTCTAAAGTAGGTAACTCCTAAAAGTTGGAATGTATATTTTGTTACAAATATATTGTGGTTGTAAATCCTAGATAAAACAGCAAGATATAAACTTAATAAATTATATATAAAAATTATATAGGTATTTCACGGTTACACAAAATTAAAACGCTACGTACGCTATATGAAAATATTTAAATAAATCAAATGCGTTTTTCGATAATTTCGAAGTACCTAATGTTTAAAGAATTGAAAAGCGTCTTCGAGGTTTGTATGAAAAATTTACTTAGATGTGGCTAGTACAGACATAATTTGTAAGGTAACTTGAATCCACCCAAATCCTCGGGTTGAACATAAATTTTGCATGAAGTAATTAGTAACAAGGCATACGTGCTTTGGGCAAATACAATGAGAGTAGCTTCCATTAGACATATACATACAATGTTAGGTTATGACTTAACACTTAGGTCCGGCCAACCTCTATTTGGGCCATTTACCATTGATATAAATTTATTTACCATATACCCCTATAGCGCCAAAGAAAAGAAGCTTTTATTTATGGCGTAGCATTTGGCCGCACCCGTATGTAGGTTATGAACACTCTATACACTAATGTAATTATGTAAAATATTATGTAAGCAGCTGCATTAAATTATCTGCATTTTAAATGATTTTCATTTACTTTTATTTTTACAATTTTAATGCAGCTAACGCTCTTAAATGCATTTAAAAATAATTATTCTTTCGTCTATTCGTTGTCATAGATAACGGTTAGGTATAACTATTATTCGGCGTATATTCGTCCTATACCTATGTAATGCTCCAGGTATGTTGTCAGTGTTAGCAACGTGCCTGTAAGCTGTTGGAATGGACCTTTGATATAATTTTGTATTGATGAATGGCGGCAAACTTGTATACGATTCGTCCTGGAAATTTCCACCGTCATAACTGCAAATATATTATGTACTAAC
The DNA here is from genome assembly GCA_018244855.1 of Elbella merops. Classification (NCBI taxonomy): domain Eukaryota; kingdom Metazoa; phylum Arthropoda; class Insecta; order Lepidoptera; family Hesperiidae; genus Elbella; species Elbella merops. Next base: position 4,218 of record DWMG01005729.1, on the reverse strand, counting down.
ATAAAGCGTTATTTTTAGGTGTTAAGAGTGTGGTTGCCGATCTACATGTATACAAGAGGTGATCGTCACAATCTTTAAGAGTAGTAGCCAGTCTGTGCCTAGCATCAAATAGGACATATACCTACTGGCTCTCAATTACTGCAGGTATACTTTAATCCTCTAACTCATTGACACATATACCAAACGGTCGATTGTAACTAATCCCTGCATGATACTGTTTACCTAATTAATTTTCCACTTAATTATCCACCACAACTTATCCAAATCACAAGTGACATTAACAGCCCTTATCCTACAGTCCTATTCAAACTCAATTGCACATGTGTATGGATCGCAACGGTCACTTGTGAATGCTATCTACTAGTTTACTATTCTCTTTGCTTCAAACAAAAAATTTGGTTAAATAGCAGTTATATGTATTTGACACCCACACGTTGACCATACCAACACTGTGTAGATCACGAATAAAAAATTAAACTTCAAAGCAATATCTCATATTGTGAAAAGTTCATGACATACTTATAAATAGATCGTTTTAAATACTTTTGCCTACTACCTAGTTATAACTGAAGCACTATACTTTCTGTATGATTTGGCTGTTGGCAATAGCCATAAAATGGAATAGGTCGGAATAATTCACTAATTGCCAACTCGTAGGCTGTTAAGTGTTGGGTTACAATTAGATCAGTGCCGCAGTCTGTAACAGGTTCTCAGATAAAATCTTTCAATTATTAGAGGATGTGCTAGATGCATATTAATTAATAAGTATACCATTTTAAATATACAATTTTAATGAAATAGTATATAAGATATTGCAATACGTACCTACATGTGTAAGCATATAGGTAATGATTGTACGTAAACATGTCGATTTATAATATAAATTGGAAGCACATGATATGTGTGAGACAATTTTGCTATACCTACGTAAGTCGATATACATAAATATGGAAATACATTTTTAACTATGTTTATTATAAATACAAATGTATATTGGTGTATAAAATAAAATAATAATAGTAACAATTTTTAGAACGTGGCATATTGTAATCGGACGGAGAAATTAGGGGATTTTTCAAAGGAGAATTCGTAGTACCTAGCGAAGGATGTTCGATGTGGGAGAAGGAGGCGTCGTCGGTCAATACTGTAGGTGGTGCGGAGCGGGCGCGGAGCGCAGGCGCGTCCCCGGCCCCCGCAGCCGCCGGCCGACTCACGCAACTCGCGAGTCAACCGCCGTGTGCTGCGATCGCGCGCGACGTAGCTTTGCAAGCTAGTCGAGCCATGTGTGATGTTTTCATCACAGGGGAGATCTGTCAGTTAGCTTTCGCATTCACCATTATTTAAGATGAATGAGTAGTCGAGTCAAATACCATCTTACGAACGAGGACATTTTCCGGCACCCTGAGAGGACAGCTTTCGCCAAGTGTCTAGTTTTTCTCGTAAGCTTGTGGCCGTTGACACTGCAGCGTACGGGTCCCGCAGTGCGCGAGTGTGTGGTTAATTGGCGAACATACCGACGAAGAAGTCAGCTGAGTCGCGTAAACATTGTCCTTTTAAAACTTAACAAAAGAGCGACGGCCATGGCTCCCGCGTAAATATTCTCTCTGTATCGTTGAAAAGCGGTTCATTGGAGCACAAACATGCAGCGATTCATTTTGCTGTTATTAACAGGTAAGAAAGCCTTTCTTATGCTTATAAGTTTGTAGTAATTGCTATATTTTCTTTAGTTTAAGTTTCGTAGCTTCTAGTAAAACGGTATGAGTAAAAACAACTCCAAAGCTAAAGCGCCTTACCTATTAGATACAAGAAGAGCGGTAATGTTCATACTTAAAAATCTCCAAATAGAACAATAAGTAATGCTTAATACTAAAACTAAGAAATTTTGAAAGTAACCGCCATACAACTTTATTTATTTTAAGTTTTGTTCCCTATAACAATTTTTTAAATGTAGGGCTGCCTCGTTGGTCGAGCGGTTGGAAGCGCAACTGGCAATCGGGAGCTCCTGGGTTCAAATCCCGAGTCGAGTATCATTGGATTTTTCTAATTTAGAATTTCTAATAGTGACTCGGAGTTTGGATCTGCGCCCGATGTATGGCAATATGCTCAACACCTATTCCATGGGACGTAAACGTAACTGTTGAAACGTGGGAGTGTATTACACTCCTCTGCCTACCACTTACAAGCGTGACGTTACGTTACGTTTTTAAATGTAGTAAAACTGTTTTTATATAGTATGGCAAAAAAATTGGCTATCTAGCCACAGGTTTTCTTATTAAAGTGGTAAGAATATGTGCAACTGTTTTGCATTTTGCTCCATCTTTATTAAAAGCCAAAGAGGAACATTTATATACGAAGCACTAGGAGTAGCTACTTAAGGGTCATCTCTCGGCATAAGGATGCCTTCTGGAGAGATTAGATGAGATGGTTTAGTAACTAAGTCGACGGCTTATGTTTTTAACAACTAGAAAATCATCTGAAGCTTGTGCGGCGGAAAAATAATACAAACAACTGAAAGCAATTTCTAACGGCTGGTGTAAAACACCTTTGAATTTAAACATTGAGTAACCGACAATATTTACACTTTTATTCAAATTTTTATACTTAATTTATATTCATATATAGTCCTATAATATATATATTTATATTTATTTTTAGACCGGACGGAAGATTTGATGGACTCTACTTACTCTTTTGTTGACTATGATAATATATGTATCAAACACAGCTTAAAAAGGTTTCAAGTATCAGTATTTTAAATACCTTAGAAAAGGTTACATAATAAATAATAATAATCGACCCATTATCATTCCACTGTGGGAATATGGGTCTCCTCTCGTATTGAGAGGGTTAAGGCCATAGTCTACCATTGACCAAGTGCGGGTTGGCAGACTTCAAGATTACATAATGAACGGCCAAAAATTATATCTGGTCGTCCATTCTTAGTATTGTTATTAAGAATTATTTATTATTACAATATAATTTATTTGAAACTCGCTGAAAAAGCGCCAATGCAACACAATTAGACAAAAGCTCTAGAGACATTAAGGAAACAGTTTTTGCAATAAATAAAACATCTGGATAATATAAAGAATTTAGCAATGTTTATACACTTAATTTTATAGACTTAATTATCAATAACTTAAACTGAAGCCCTTAGACTATTTATAGTCTTTAACATCGGAGGTTTAAAAAAAATATTTTACCATTGTCATTAGCATTGAAACATGCGGTCAATCTTGACCCTTGAAGGGATTTAATTTTCGTATCAATCTCATTGCGCCTTATCCAAAACCGTAAACTCTACATTATTGAAAAATTTTTCTTCTCATTCTATAAACACGTAATATTAAGAAAATATTTTTTCATAATCGGCCCTTAAATATCAAAATATTACCAGGTTCAAAAACATGGACAACGCAAAATGTAATGTTCGTTGGAACAATTTTTATAACCTTGAATAAATATGAATTGAATAATGAATTTACAATTATACCTGAGTAGGTGTAGTTGTAAATTAGAATAACTGAGTAGTTATATAAAAACACACACTTTAAATCTACGTATAAGATAATTTTGCCGTTAAAGCGGCGTTCACAGCGACAGGTGTGTAATGCAGGTAGAGCGTCGGGAACGTCTGGCCGGGCACCTTTTGTTCAGCACAACCTCAATCCCCTTTATCCTCGTACAAACCACATGCAAATTATTATTATTCTTTCAAATGTTCTTCTTTTATATAGCCCTACTTGACTATAACTTGTACATTAGTGAATCTACTACGCTCTGTAATATGTATGAAACGTAACATAACGGCTGTAATCCCCGAAGAGATAGACAGAGGAATGCAGAACACTCCCAGGTTTCACCGGGTACGTTTACGTCCCACTGTGGAATAGGTGGTGAGCCTATTGTCATGCATCGGGCACATATCCAGACTCCGAACCACTACTAGAAAAACTAAATTAGAAAATTTTGTAGTGTTCGTAATATGTATTATTTAAATAATTGTTACTTTTCGTTCACGGAATAAATGTTTAGAACACATACGTTCTAAATTGTTATATTAATATAAGCACTAGGTATGCATTCACCGGTATCTCCTTGTGTAGGCTATAAAACTTACGTAAAAGATACAAGTACAAAAGCACTTGAACTTTAATAGGCGTTTAAATTAATTATTACTATCGCTCTATTGAGAGTCGAATACTAGACTCGCATTCG
>DWMG01005728.1:0-10007 GCA_018244855.1 Elbella merops | reverse complement strand
CGTGTTGCAATACGAACTAAAAAATAATAAATAGCATAAATTAAATTTAAAAAATAAATTTTAAAATAATTAATAGCATTTTTTTTAAATTACATTCACACTGCAATATGAAATGTGATGCCATACTCCTAATTCTAAAAAGAGAATTGTGTTTGACAATGCAATTAATGAGCTGGATGATCATGATATATCAACATAACTATCAGTAATGTATCAACAATTAATAGCATGCTAAGAATAATAATAATTATACGCGACCTGTCACGACGCGCCTCTTCTGGTAACTAGCATAAACAACAAATATTCCTGAACCAATTTACAAGTCTGTACAACTTTTTGTATCCAATGTAATAAAGAAGGTCAAAGCAAAAGTTCAACAAGAAAATATTTCAAGCTTTTCAAATAGTTGGTTGCAAGTTAAAATGCAACGCAATAGAGTTGCGTACTCTCGTCTTGGTACTAACAAAACAAAATTTAAATGACTTTAGTCACACCCCACACTAGGCGTGTAAGCTTTTTATTGCGCCTATTATATATCTGTACTAACCTCATTAGCATGTAAGTGTGTCAAAGACAATAAACTTTCAAATGCACTCACGTATAGTGTAATTATTGTATACTCGTTCGCTGGCGATCTTTGTGGTCCATGAGTTCATACTTTTATGTTTCTTACTTTCATTAGTAAATTCCAGTGAGTTCACTTAAGCCACTGAAAACTATAAACTACTTCGTAATATTGGATTTTTGGGTCATGTTGTAAGTGGTTTTACATTTAAATATTACGTATGGTACATCAGTATGTATAGAATAGAATAAATATTTGTGATTATTATTGCTAATTCATGAAAAATGCTGTACACCATTAAATTATAAATATCAATAATCTACATTTATAATAACACTGTCTCAATTTATATGTATGTAAACACATCACATCGCACGTGTATTGAAAATGACATTTCTAGATCCCTGGAGCCCTGGATTTGATCCTCGGGTCAAGTACTATTGTGTACTTGAAAGTCCTAATAGCAGCTCGTAGTTTGAAATGATGGCAATAGGCTCACCATCTATTCCTTAGTGAGACGTACACGTAACTGGTAAAACGCACGAGTGTATTATGCTGCTCTACCTACCCCTTCGGGGATTACACGTGATGTTACGTTTTTTAATTGTATATCAAATTTACAACACGGTATACCGACAAAAATTTATAAAAGCCTTATACCAATCTTGTGGTAACAATTGTTTAGCTGATCTACCATTTAACATGTCGACGGGCGTTACACAACGAATTACGAAAGGTAAATCACATTTTAATCTTCTATAATACAGCACTGCGTAGGTATTGTTTAGTATTATCTGTTGCTACACCCGTGACACTTTGGCCTTTATGTCACTCAGGGCGCATACACGGCGATTTGGGGTCTGAACCATTCATATATCATTTATACATCTTTTTTTACATACTCGTATATGCGTTATTCTTTATTATTTTCCATTTCATTTCCCACATTACAATTTAATATGTAAATTATCAACTTGTCTATTTGTCGGTGGCTCACATTTTAGAACATCTACAAATGTGAATGAATAGGGTTGATGATGATGAATATCAATTACAGGTCATTCCGCTAGGGGATCTTTTCCATCGCTCTATGAGCAAACTTGTATGTGTAACGATTGTTTCTTGTTATTTAGCGATTAACCTAAAACAGATATATTCATGAGAATTTTGTAGAGGTGATGACTTGTGGGACGCGGAAGAGAAAAGAAGGTATTAAAGATACGCGTACTTCAATATTAAATAGCTTTTGTTTTTATCACAATTTCATAATAATGATATTATTTGTAACAAATCTGAATCAAAAATATTCAAAGGACGCATTGGTAATTATATTTAGTTTATATTTTCCTCCGATATAAATTAAATGTGTAGTTTAAATACTAAAAATTATGGAGCAGATATTGAATAATAATTTTATGCTTGTCGCTTAAAATGTACATGTCTTACGATGCAAGACCGCAATGATCGCACGATTGTGGAGAACAAAAGATGCGTAAATCATCATGTGATGAATAGTGGATAAGTAACACAAGCGCAGTTAGTATATAAAATTAATTCAATTATACGACGAGGAAGATGCCAATTAAATACGCATAAACTTATTACAATACATGAAACAAAACAAAACATAGGTTTTGCATCTAACAATTAATGATGATTCATTATTATGCAGTCAAAGCCAAATGCAAATTATATAACACGACAAATTGTACAGATGTATAAACAATGTGAACAGCTAAAAACTTCATTTGATATTTAAAACTGCTTCTGATTAAGACCGCTTTTTAATTGACATCAAAACCACTACTCACGATTTTAAAGGTAACAATTAAATACGATTCCAAGATAGCACGTAACAAAGATTGAGGATAACAAAATTATATTTGTTTATCCGCGTGGTGGATTCTTTTGTCAGACCTACTACATGACTCGATTCGCGATATTCAAGTTCACTTGTAAACGAACAAAAAACTATAAAAGTCATGCAACACAATGATTATTAGATTTGATATTTCATGTAACTGGCAACATAATAATATAATCAGTGACGTATAAAAAAGTTGGATAAATGATAATAATATGATGTTCAAAAATAATCTTTAAAATTGCTCTGATACATGATATTTTAACCTGAATTAACGTTTCGCAATAACACGGTCAATAGTATTGCTTCGGAAGCTTCTTTATGCATGGTGCATATTTTGCAATAAAAAAGCATTGACATATCATAGGTTGATATATTACTGGCATCTACAGATTTAATTAAAATAAATTAAGTAGTAACATAATTTATTACTAACTGTATTTTACATTGCGCAACCATTTAAAGTTCAATAATCTTCGGTGTCAAATTCAAAGTTAAATTCATCAAATTGTAGGTCAAATATTCACGTAATCATGACATATACACTAATATGGTCAATAATAAAATTTGATTTTTAAAAACTTTACCAAAAATACCAATGATTTTACCACAGGTAAACGATTATACATTATTATTATTTATTATTTTTATTGATTATTTATTTATTTTTATTTTATTTTTATGACAGGTTGAATGAATCAGATTTATTCACAAACAAGTCTACCAAGACTTGTTTGTGAATAAATCTGATTCTACCTATTTACCTATCTACCAAGATACGCTGTAAAACTGTAAAACAGTTAGCAAAATACATTTCATCCATTAGGAATTTCATTGTTATTATCGTTTGAGTTATTGTTGAAAATAGCAACAATAATATATCAAAAATGTATACGAAAGGAAATCACAATGCAATTAGCTACAACACATCCTACAGCTAACGAGACGTATAACTTTCTCAAAACTAAACTAATTAATTTACTGAACAATTAAATGTATATTTACAACCATTCACGGTAAGCAATTAAAATCTGACCATGAGGTATATAACGGTAAACTTAAGTACTTTAAAGTGATTCAGAGTTATCTGTGACAGAGCTATAATTTCTGCTTAAACATGGTAAATATGTAGCAGAAAGGAAATGACTATTTAAGTAAGTACGTAACGTAGCCTAGACCCGGCAAGACTCCCGACGCCACAGACGGATACGAGCCTCGAGCAGCAAGGCGAACTTGAAACGAAACAATCCAGTTATTTCAGCTATTTAAAGCTGCTTAACCTTTGCAGTTGACTGTGAAAATAAAGAGCTGAAGGTCGTTTATATTATTCTGGTTAATACAAAATGTGTAAACTGCTTAATGTAAATAAAACCAATTATTTTGTCCATTATGCACACCATTTCGATTTCATTTAAAAAATTCGTAATTTCATATAACATGCAACGTATATTTATATTGTACATTCCTAAGTAGTCCGTCACATTTTACACTGTCCGTCACTGTTACATTTTCATGCCCCTACAAGCAAATAATGTGTGCCTCACATATCTACGTAATTGTACACAAGTATTGATATAGGTATATTTACATACTTGACCTTGTCACCCTGAAGTACCTTTGCGCCTACATCTTCTCCATCGCTCCAGAGACTGGTAGTGTTATTTCTTATTAATTTCGTCCTTGTACTCCTTAGTTCAGGGCATCACAAAAGAGTAATTAAGGAAATGATAATAGCCGTGACGGAATGGCAAAGTACGGAGACGCTAATGAAAATTTTCCACTATCATTCCATCTTAGAGCCAACAGCACCCAACATTGCTTAACTTGATAGGTCGCTTGCAATCTGCAACCGCGTCAAGGGCACGAGCGCTTTTAATGTACGTTAAATATGCATATGCTATTAATAATAACGAAGAATTAACATTACAGGTATGAATGGTGAAAAAAACGAGTCACGAATTGTTTAACTAATTTAAATAATCAAATCATTAGACTATTTCACCTAGACAAACTGATTGATACATAGTAGAAGAATTCGAAATATTTGCAACGCGAAAGTCATTACAATATAGGCGTCAAGATATCACAATTATACAACCAATAACTCATAAAACAAGTGACTGTATAATATCTTTTTAATATTAGGTAACGGTTTACCGAAAATCGGGCCAAAATTTTTTATTACCAAATTATATCTCTCACGTAAGAAATCAAAGTAATTTTAATGAACGTTCATGTCAATTGTCAAAATCAGATAGAAAGCTCGATAAAATTATCATAGTGTGTACTATAAAATCGGTGAAAGGAGTTCAATGAATGTAAGTAATGAATTCATTATGATATCGATGTATATACAGCTACATGCGTACATGCGTACTTATATCACAAACAAGTCTCTCCCAGATACTGATAAGACAGAAGGGTGAAGTAATTCGTGCTGGTTTCGTTCGACATTTGTCTTATATAGGATTACTTTTACATCCTGCTTGTAATGAACTCCGAAATCTTCGTATAAGTAATTTAAATAAGCTCTGAATTACATACATATATTGTATGTGACTACGTGAATTTAAAGTTTAAGACTAATTTATTGGAAAACAATGGAATTTAAACTTAAAAATAGAAAGCAAGGATTAAAAATAGAAACTAAAACTTTAAGAATAAGAACTGTAAAATTATTATTAAATAAATATAAGTAAATTGTAAAGGTTGTAATAAAAGGTTTCTCTATCATAAATATCAAAATTGTACTATATATTTGTAGCGATATAAAAGCATATAAATTTATCTAAGAACTCACAATTCTAATGATCCCATTGTTACAGTCTTATATAAAAATCCCTTAGCCGGATACTATTACCAACTTCCCCGAAGATTGAAGGCTTTGAATATTAACCAGATGATGCAATTTATTGGCGACGGCGCATAAGATAAATAAATGGCATATGCACTTTATGTTATTGACGACAAACAATGCGTTTTTCTATTTACATTGGAAGCTATTTGCATGAACTCTATGCGTAGAGCTTGACGCTTACAATAAAGATTGAGTTTGTCGACTGAATTCATTAGCGTTGTGGTTTGTTACAGGTATGCAGCCAAGTCGTGAACACGACACACGTAATACCGGGCTGCGAAACTAGCTTACAATAGTGCGACCAGTTTTCGCTAGGCATTCTCTTACTCAATTATAATCGGTAGTGCTAATGTTGCTAAATTTGGCTCTATCGGCTGTTACATATCGGACATGAGCGCTCAATACACTTTAATAAGCACACAGTAGATAATAATAATAATATTTTTCCCTTCACGCCTATGTTTCCTGAAGGGAATGACAGAGAAGTGTATTACAGTCCCACGATCAAGAGCAAGAGCCAGAGCTAGAGCAAAAGTTAGAAAAATCCTATAAAACCGATCTGGGGAATTGAACCTAGGACTTCTCGATCAACATTCGCTCTTGTAACTACTCGACCAACGAGTCAGATAATAGAAGATAATTGAGGCAAACATTTAATAATAATATTTTATGACATTTCTACGCTCAGTCACCTGATCCAAAGTCAAGATCCAAAGATCTGTGTTATGGTAACCAGATGGCAGATGAACTACATTTATACATACATATTAATATTTGGCACTCGGTTTTCTCTCCATTAAATACAAGGAACCTTGTGTGAAGATATAGTAAAAATTTCATAAAGGTTCGCCACAAATACTTTTACGTTGCACGCAGGCAGTGTATAAAAAAAAATAAAACACATCCCGGTAGGAGGTCAACTGTTCGATGTCGATAAATAATCTTTTTATTGTGTACGATGTACGTTGCCATTTATAGCGAGTCCAAACAATATCCATTTAAATGTTTAATCGTAAATTAAATGGAAATATTTTGGACAGAAAAATACGAAAGGAAGGTCAATGTTTACTGTCTTTCCAGTCAGAGTAATGTAGAGTATAAACTGATAATTAGCAATAAATATTCGTCAAAGTTTCCACAGGCGGTTCCATAAAACCATGTACGGTGAAATCGACAACGATGAAAAACGATATCCAGTTGACACGCGTATTTTTCATTATTAACGCATGATTATAAAGTGCATTTGCTATGGCCGTTATTATTAATTTACATCCGTTTAAAACCCATGAAAGGGTAAGAAAGAGACCAAAATAACGATGATTGACATCGTTTAAGTGGATTTTTTTTCAATTACATTATATATAACTCTTATAAATGTTTTGTTCAGATTGAATTTTGTATATATATATTACATATTAATTTATACTATTGGTCAAATTATATGGACGAAAATAGTTGAAATTTAAATTCACAATATTTATTATACGCGTTGGACCAACGACCTTAAAAAGGCGGATGGTTGCGGCTGGATGAGATCTGCGGGGAATCAAGTGTTGTGGCACACCTTGGGAAAGGCCTTTGTTCAGCAGTGAAAAGCTGATGTGATGATGATCATTATTTAACTGTAAGCAGTGTGCAATGAACATACACTTAATAAAGAATATGTAGTTAATTCACAAGATTTTATATTATTTTGGTAAAATGCATTAGGGAGGTCAGTATATTAGTCACTGTGGGCATATGACTGCCACAGCGGATGTAGAGTAGTTTTTTCTCGAAGCTACTATCCTTGGAGTTTTATTAATGCCGTAATGTGTGACTAATAACATTTATTTTTAATTGTGTGAATAAGGCTTAATGTACAAAAATGTCCAAAAAACTGTACAATTTAAATTTTAAAATATTTTTTGATGTGATGCCTTGATTTAGGCACTAATGGTTCTCACTGAGTCGGAAAAGTAAGTGATATTATTTTACGTGAATACATAGATCAATGTCGTCAGTTTCGCCCAACATTTATTCTTTATGTATCAAATACCCTTTACTTTTGTATCATATTTTGAATATATTGTCTTAAAAAGAAAATTCAAATTAAGAGCTACATTTTTCGATTAGAAATCAGTGTTAACAAATAAAGAGTTCATTTTACAAACATAGGTCATATTTACATAAGGTCATTTTAATCCTAGTTTAATTTCTATTGTGAAAAATGTGATTTTCGGTTGCAATAGAAGTCATTGGGTCTTCACTGTCATGTTAGTAAGCATAAAAATTATATTAGTAAGTAATGTTTCAGGCATTTTAAATATTACAGCTCACTGAGAGTACCATTTGAGGATATTTAACTTGATACGGCTTTATAACACAATACCAATGTAAGGAACAATAGCTTTCTATGTTCGATAGATTCCCGGTACTGAGTCATTTGTAGTTGAAACACGTGTCTCCTTTATATCTGTGCGGAAATGAATCAATATGCCTCATTTCGACATTTATGAATTCATAAACAAGTCACTACCGGGAAGCGTGTCATGTAAGTCTGAACACAGATTTATTTTTAGTAATTTTTTTGCACATCAATTAATTTATCACCAAAACGATGTAAATATACAATGCATATTGAAAGCTAATTTTAAAAATATTGTATAATTGAATTATACGTTTTAATAGGACTAAAACATCGGTTAGGATTAAAATATCGGAATAATTATTTCCTTAATCAATTTTAAGATAGTATTTTTTTACACGTTATCTCGGCTCAGTCCTTTGAATTTAAATGAAATGTAGAATAAATAATTATTTGAATTTTTTTTATAATATGACGGTATTTATTTTGTCTAATGGAGTTTATTAAATGTCTATTTTATGACTGATTTAATTAAGGGCTGTTGTTCGTAATACAGAAGTGTTTACATTTGTGTTAAATTTCATGGACGTTACATTGAGTTCTGTCGATACATCGATCAAAGCCGTATTTCTTCTGCAGATTATGTTGGAATATCTACTACATTTTTATCGCCTTTCCAGTTTCTAATGGAAGTAAATTTAAAAATCAGTCACAAAAAATCTCTGCCTATCATTACTCATTACGACAATTCTTGTGTAAAAAATTTTATGCGCTGTCTACCGAAAAATGGTTGCTTAAATTTTTTCTCTTCACTTTACAAACGGATTTGGGAATTAACATTTTAGATAGAAAATTTATTTGTAAAAGGAAGTTACATTCGCCATGGACGTCTTGCCATGAGATTGGCCATGAGGCGTTTCGTCCGAGGCAATCACCTCCGTTGGGTACAGGAGTGTCTCAGCAATTAACGCGCTTGTATGGATCGTAGCTTTTTCGGACAACTTACACTCACTAAGTTAACAGCACATGCGCTCAATTGAATTGCGTTCTTTAACAATCCGGAGCTTTAAAGCCATGAATTTTGAGATGGCTTCAAACAATATTATTGTATATTTAAGTTACAAACGAAATACATATGTATATCCTAATTTAGTTAGTTTTAATATAATAAAACCCGTCTGCTTAGTCTATCGTTGAAACCGACATTGATAATAATCTTTATATATTATGCCTTATATCAATGATTCTCGATGTTTACCACGACTTTATCAAGTGTTTAAGGATGAACAAAATGAAGAAAAATATATAATCCTCTTTTGATAAAAAAGAAACTATCTCCAAAGTTTATTTCATTGGATGCAGCGTCACACGTCATGTGGGTTGCGGCGCGCTGGGGCGCGCGCGGCCACATTGGTTGCCGCACGGGCAATACGGAGCAACCTTCGACAGGCACCGCACGCGCACCGTGATATAGATACATTAAATATTATATTTTAGTTCACAAAATGCTACGTTCGTTCCTTTTCGTGGGCTTGGCTGTCGCGGGATTGGGTAAGTCGATCTGTACCATTATATAAATTTACTAGAGCACACTTTCGAATCGAAGCCTGCATTCGACTGAATTACTTTATAATCTGATAAAATTGATTGACGCAGTTTAGTGAAATCGCGATAGACATTTTGTTAGTACACAACAGTGTCATTTTGTAAATTAAAGTAAGACAAATAAAAACTTTTGAATAGTAATTTGTAAATAGATGGTGATTGTTGTATGTCGCAAGGGTTCAGGTTTGATTAATATTCTTCGACAGCTCATTTAAAATTGATTTGTCAATTTTGTCAGTTAAATTGTCCATTTTTAAAATTTCTGTACAAATTGTATAAAGAAAGCGTTTCTATAAAATAATATTTGAACTTTTATAACCTCAAAAAGCTTTTATGTAAATATGACAATATCAATTATATTTTGGACCGGTTTCATTACGTTGAACAGTTTCCCATATCCTGGTTGGCAGTAAAATAGAGCTTATTTTAAATTAAAATCTTGATAATATTACTATGTGAATAAGGTTATTTTTTATAGCTATTAAACTGATATGTCCCTTTTTAAATGAGGAGTACAAACATTAGTATCGAAAGTCAAAATGTAATCTTGTAAAATTAAATTAATAAAATCTCAAAACGTGCAATTGTAATTTTATATGTAAATAAACGATTATTACGTCTATATTAGTGACTGAGGTTTCAATAATTGCGTTTAATAACTAACAAACTTATTTCTTCATAGTGCTATGTTCTAACAGCAGTGATAGCCTAGTGGTTAAGAATTCAGCCCCTCACTCCGGGGGTGCCGGGTTCAAACCCATGGCGCGCA
>DWMG01005727.1:0-10007 GCA_018244855.1 Elbella merops | reverse complement strand
CTAATATAAGTATGTACCCATTTTAAAAGATGCACAAGCACACCTATGGAGTTTCTTTCGCCGCTTCTCCATAGTGAAGCATCTTCCGAAGCGATGGTAGCATCATTTTGACGTACAAAAAGTGTTCTTATGAACTAATTTTGAATAAATTAATTTGAATTTGAATTTGAATTACAACAGTATTATGATTGGAAAAAAATGTTATTCAGTATTATCTCTAGTTTTGTTATTATTAGTAATTGTTTTTTGGTATTTATTGTACCTACATTATAATGTGCAAAATGTTTTTATGCTCTTTCTCAATGCTAAGTGTATGTTAGGACCAATGTTTAATAGTAATCTACTCTATGTTAAGCTATTTTCTTAGCATCTGGAGGGCATAGTTTTATAGTGTATGTCAGTTCATTACTCAATATTAGTAGCACCTGTCAAACTTGAACTCTGTAGTCAGCGGGCCAGCATTTCCACCAATTTCTAAGTGCTGCAAATTCTCAGTAATTATTGTTGTGCAATATGACTATTATTAAACAATGATGTCAGAGGGAATTTCGCAATGTGCGAGCCCGCCGCTTTAGTTATTTCCCTCTCATTGTCTGTCTCTCTTTTTTGCACACTTCTGCCGCCGGACACACTGTGGTTTATTGTTATTCGGTTTCTTGTCAAGTTCATGACTATTTGCATCGTTGTATTCGACAGGAAACCCTTCTGTTGTATAGACACCTCTCCGCTTAATAAAAGTGAGTTTTAATCTGTTAATACAAACATATATTAGTATCATTGAAGTATTAGTAATCAATATTTGGTATAACATTCAATTTGTAAGTCGTTGTTTTTTCAATTCTTGTTTCATCATATTTATTTACAGAATAATAGCAAAAATATCTTAGGAACTGTGTTCATCCATGTTTTCAAATTACAGCAAATATCTGAAATGAAGCCGGTCGCAGTCTATTATATTCTAGTATATTCAATAACATTAAAAACGTAACTTATCATTATTAGTTACACTTAATAAAGTTACACTTTTTATTTGGTGTATTTCAATTGAAATATTTATTTATACACAATAATGGATATAATGTGTTTATGTTTATATGGCTATTTTTATACTGTTCATAGGGAAAGTTAAAATATTTGTTTGTCAACCATCAATACATAATATCGTTTGTGTTTATAACTACTATCACATTAAAAAGTTCCCATTGAAAATTTTTCTTTTGGTCGCTGTATAAAAATAAGGAAGGTTCTTCAAATAAACATGTCTGTTAATGTTATTATCTGAACAGTTAATTGTCATTTGATGAACGTAATTTTGTGACTGGTGATAATATGCCTTGAACCAATTTTGTTCTCTTAATGTCAAACATTTCATAATTATGTTTTCAAACATTCATATACATTCGCACAGTTGATTAATAATAAAAATCAATTAATAAAACACATAAAAATATATATTTTAATAACATTGAATGAATCAGGGAATCCTTCTGATTAGGTATATGAAATAATTTATTCCTTCATTTATTATTATTCAGTATTATTTATTTCATTCAGATCAATTATTATCAATTTATTATTATTCAGTATTATTTATTTCATTCAGATCAACAAAATTATGAAATTATTCATTACAATATTATAAGTTAAAGCTAAATTAGAAGGTTGTGGATCATATCAAAATATTTTTAAATGTATGTATCATACTCGTATATAGTTTAACGTTTGATCATACTTTTGACTATTCTCTATATTGAACGCTGTATCGAGTAAAAAAAAGAAAATTTACGGTAGATGGTTCTGCTTGACTATTCATGAGTGACATGACTCAGACTAACAATAAGCCAATGTTGAATTTATGGGTTTAAGGATGGTTGTGTATTAATAGATCCATGTCGGAGAATTGTGTAAAGTTACATTTTCGATTGATCAAATGATATTCATTTGAAGTGGAAATTAATGAGCATAATCTCTTACTTTTCCTTTTGCCACGTACCTAATAGTTTTTGCGCTGCATGTTCCATGTTTACAATTAAAAACAGACTAAATCGTATTGATTATCACTAGTGATAATCTCTTGAATTAATAAACGTTTTGATTAATCTATTTTGTAAGAAGGTTGAGGTGATAGACATTGATCGGGGATAATTTGGTTTTTACAAACAAACTAGAACATAGTTGCACCAGATATTACAAGAAATTACGCAGCACCTTACTAAGCAATATTCATATTTCGTTATTGTATAATCCAATTAGAATTGAATCGTTTTGTTTTTTATTTTTAAGGTAAAAAGAAACCAAGATGCTGATTCTTACTGGAAATAACCTCGGTGAGAGGCATCAGGAACTCAATTCAAAAGTGATTGAAGCCGCCGATGGAGGCACGAGTTTCCAAGAAGTAGTGTCTCAAGAAGAGAAGTGTGACGTAGACAAATTATTTAAAATTGGTCTTGTGTCAAGATACAAGAACATTGATTACTTAATAGAAGTGCTGAAATGTGGCGATATGTTTTACATAACACGCGCCCTTAATTGCTATTGGTTGTATAACGATGAGTACTCAGATTACATTAACACGAACTACCTCACAGAAAACATATTTCCGTACATGTCGACGAAAATGAAAAGAAAATTGCTGACAACTATATCCATATACCTAAGAAATGGCGAAAGAGCTATAGATTTTTATACATACTGTAGAAATGCTAAAGAAATAGACTACGCTTACAAGTTCCTCGTTTACACTCCAGACACTTTTAAATTAGAAATTATGAAAGATGAAGCAAATTTACGTTCTTTTAGAGATTCTAAATTTCTTAAACAGTTGATCGGCAGCTCGTTTGTGCTCGCTAAAGCTTATATCGCGCTTCGATACAGCAGCAATTATGTGATTCACCAACTTCAGTTTTTATATTCTGTGTCTAATGAGGAGTATTTGGATTTATTAGAAAACCATTCTTCTGTTGATGAAAGATATCCCGGTGGTTTGACACGATTCGGAAGACGGATATCCAAACACATTCTAAATAAACATAGAGCCCGAGTTTTACAGCATCCCGTTCTGTACATAAATAAGCTGAATAAAGAAATGTTGGTTAGATATCTCACGATCGAAGATGTTAGGACACTAGCAACCAAATTGTTACCATATACTTCGGATTACTTTTGGTCTATGGATTTTTATAATGTTTACAAATACATTCTAGTAAAGATACCTGCAAGCGATTTGTTTTCATACTTGAAAATAATATTCACTTCGAAATATGAAGGTGAATCATTTGAAATGAATATTAAATTTTATAATTTAAAGTACTACGAGTTACTTACAATTGAAGAACGGGAGGCTTGGGCGTTGCTTCATATAGAACGCGATGAGGAACTGCCGGGAATCGAAAATTATATGTGGTATAAGTTTGTATGTTTTCAAAATGCATTTTCGGGGATTAAACGTAATATTTTTCTTACACCAGATAAACATAAACGCTCAAGGATCGTAAATATTCTTCCCGAAACAGCTAGAAATCAAGATGACTTAACAAAAATACTAAGCTATTACTATGAAAGGCATGCTAATGAAAGTGAAGAATACAAAGAGAGTTTTGTAAATAAGGTAATTGAGCATCATGATATTTATTCATTTAATAGTGAATGTTGGACTTCACTTGATAAATTGTTTTATTGTTTGGAAGTATACACTACAGCTTTTTATGTAAAAGTAGAATATAAAGCAAGATCATTGTTTTATCATATTCTTCACAATAAAAATATTCCAGATACTCTTATAGAATATATTGACTATGGACATTATTATGACATAATCTCAATAATTGGTCAACTGTCTAAGGAACGAAATAATATTATCGCAATGTACTTAATGAATTATTATGCAGATAAAATCAAATTGCTAATGGGGAGACCATGCGATACCGCAGCTGATATTGAAACCGAGATACCTCGCGATACCGCAGATAATGTCAAAATGGAAGGACCATCTGATGCCGTAGATGAAGCTCACATGGAGACACAGTGTGATGCCGTAGATCATGTCAAAATAGAGACACCATGTGACGCTGTAGGTGATGCCAAAATAGAGACATCATGCGATGACGCAGACGATGTCCAAATGCTAATGGAGACATGTGATACCGCAGATGATGACGACGATAATTCCAATAAAAATAAAATAATGGCTGAAGTAGATAAGGTATGGAATGTTATTTACACATTTAACAGAGTCTATGAGGAATGTCCTGAAATTATCAAACAATTTATTCAGTCAAATATTGAAAACTATCAGTATCATGAAACGTTTAAACCAAAATTTATAAAGAAAACAGAAGGAGATTTTTTACGTTGGCTTAAACAGGATAAACAATTAACAATTGACGGTATTTCTGAAATCAGATGTAATGCATATAGGTGGAATTTTAGACTATGTCGTTTGTTTCGTAAGTTAAAAGTTTACTTTCCTAATGACGTTGGACAAGAATACTTAAAACATTTCACAGAGTATTTATCGGACCTCCCAAAAGGTCGTCGAGAATACAGAAATATTAAAATGGCTGTAGTCGGCGTGTTATACTTAGCTGATGAAGAGTTCAAACACAATTTCATCGGAAAATACGTCCCAGAAAATCCGAAAATAGATCATATGAACATTGATAATCGTTTGTTACAAGTTCAAAAGGCCATATGTCGATTGGCTTATCATTCGCGACCTCCTCTCACGTTATCATCATTTCTTAAATATGTAACAGGAGACTATATACATTATTGCCTGCCAGTATTTTATAATTACCTAACAAATTCGACATCTCTCTTGAAATTTATTGAATCAGTACTCAATGCTCCGTTATCAATTCGTAAGCATGGGTTACGTTTTGCTTTTGCAACATATAGACCAGAAGCATTAAAGCCGCTAATCATAGATGCCTGGAAAAAAACAAAAAATGTTTCTCTACGAACATTGTTATATGAAACATTATTCTATAGAATATTAAAAGAAAATGAAGAGGCTCAAAAAGAAATATACGACATATTAAAACTATACACATCTGAACTTAATCACGATGATCACGACGATGTTTATTCGCTTTTAGTGTCTGACGACTTGCCCGATATGTTCAAAGGAGATTTTATAGAAACTGCTTGGTTATCTGTCAGTAAATTATCGCAAAAGAGTGTAGATATGAATCGTAAAACTAGTGTGATAAACCATATGGAAAAATATATACATTTGGTTCAAAGACAGTTTATGCGTGTTCAAATAATAGATGACCTCATACATGACTTGCTAGATATGAAAAATCTTAAAATACATTATCCCGAGAGTGGTGTAGGTTACGTAGTAGAAGCGAAATGGAATTTAATTGCAAGATATATAGTAAGTTTCCGTAACAAGGAAGAACAACAAGAGAGTCTGGAATTATTGCGCGCGATTTTGACTAAATTACTAAATTTGTGGGATCTCATAGACGCTGTCTACAATAAGTATACATCGCGCAAATTTGTTCACGATTTTATTAAACTTATTAAGAGTAAGGATCCTATGAATAAAGAAACATGTGCATACATGGTGCCCGTTTATCAATGTATACTTGATGGGTTACAAAAAACATTAAAAAAAGAAGAAATGTACTTAATAGCGTGGGAATTAAAGCTGGCAATAGCATGTAGAATAATTATTCACGGCGGAAAAAGTGGAAAGAGACCGTCATTTTCAGAAATCGTTCGTTTATTTATTAAAAAAGTTACTAAAATAGTGATGGATTTAGTCGAAAATAAAGAGTTTAATTATTGTAATTATCAATCAGTTGCAAGTATTATTAACAATACTGGAAGCACTATTTGTAGCTTTTTCTGTTATGCTGATGATAATTTCATTTACGACGCCGCTATGGCTTTGGCAGACGTCAAAATGAACGAGACACATGTCTTAGCTCTTTTAATGTTACCAATTATCCCAGACCGTCATTGGAGTGGAGAACTTAAACAAGCATTAGCAAAAATAAAAAAACTCGACAGTAACGAAATAAGATCGCTATTATATGAGAAATATGTCTTAGTAGATTTTTGCGTTAGAGACTATGTTTAAATAATTGTAGATATACATAAGTTATCAATAAGATAATCTGAAAAAAGTTCCTCGAAGATATTTTATTGGTTTGTTATTGAAAATTGTAAAATGTCTTTGTAAATAATGTAAAAAGTATGAATTCATACCATTTATTCAAATAAACTAGTAAGTCCATAATATTGATTTTTATTTATTCTTTCAGTAAAATGAACTATCATTAAAATTTGGTTATTTCTAAGAATAACTTACAAATAGTTCCATTATAGCAAATCTTGGAACGCATATAATATCAGACAAGTTTTAATATATATTTTGCATTTATGTATCGAAAATCGAAAGTTTTTATATACCTACATAATGAATATACGAGTAGGTGTACCTACGGTATATTAAAATTTACAAATAATGTATTTTACAGAAATAGAATAGCTTGCTATATTCTATTTAATGGAATATTCAAAAATTTAGCTAAGGATATAATAAAACGTAAAATCACGCCTGTAATCCTCGAAGGGCTAGTCAGAGGAGTGTAGAACAACGCCACGTTTCACAAGTTACACAGTAAGTTTAAGCCTATTGTCATACATCGGACATACATGCTCAGACTTCGTGTCACTACTAGAAATTCTAAATTAGAAAAATCCAATAGTATCCGAACCGGGATTTGAACCCAGGACGTGCCGATCAGCAGTTGCCCTTGCAACCATTCGACCAACGAGGCAGTCAATCTTCATGTTTCTGATAAATCACGGCCACACGATCACGGTTCTGATAAATCTTCACTTTATGAGACGTGTTCCTATTATTTTTGGATTCTGATAAATATTTGAAACAATCAAATTATTATCAATAAACGTCTATAAACCTTAGAGATAGGCAGAGGAGTGTAGTACCTACACATCCACGTTTTATCAGTTATGTTTACGTTACGCAATCGAATAGGTGGTGAGATTTATTATTCAAAATGTACGTAAATAAACAAAGTTACTATTATATTAGTGTTATTTTTACTATATTTATAATAATAGTCTGCCAACCCGCACTTGGCCAGCGTGGCAGACATGGCCTTAACCCTCTCAATTTGAGAGGAGACTCATATTCCAACAGTGGAATGATAAATGGGCCGATTATTATTTATTATTATTTTTATAAACAGTTATAAAAATGAGTACATTTGAGAAGAAAATAGAATTAAATTATAAGATACGCATGTTTTTTCCAACAAAATTGAATAGATGTAGGTCAACTTGAAAAATTTTGAGTCTCTTCAATCCCACGTTAGTTAACGTTTCAAGATATTAAAATTTATATTGATATATTAAATTGGTCTTCATTTATAAATACAATACTTTATATAATATGAGCAGGTTTTAATAGGGAATAATAATGAGATGGTTTAACGGTATCTCTATTTAAAGTTTGGTATATATTTTTACGAAATCTCGAAGACGTGAGCACGTTCTTATGCCTTATATATGCTTCTATAAAACAACTGAAATCATTACCCATTCTCAATATATCTTATAATATTAAAATGTATTAATATTAATAAGCACTGTTATCACTTTAGCTAATGAAATATGTTGCTACAGTTAAAATAAACAAAAACAAGATTTCACATTGAATTTTACTAAATTTAACCCAACGCTCAGTAAAGCGGAAGTTGTTATAAAAACCACTTACACGCCACTGTCATTATAGTATTCTCCATTTATCTTCAACTCACATTAAGTCGCCGTGAAACATATTTCAAAGTAATAAAAACCACAATCAGGGTGAAAGCGTTAAACAAAGTGTCCTCTTGAAGGGTTGCAACTCATTATTCTAATGGGTTTGAGCTTTTGGAATAAACGAACAATAAACGAATTTTCGTTCTATAATCGTAAAATTTTCAAATTTTCTGTATTAGGTACCTACAAACAAAAATATTCTTAAAATGTATTATGTTTAAATTGATGTTATAATATTATTTCGTATTATGGGACCACGCAGTTTAAAGTTCCCTAATGAAAACCTGAATTGAGGAATGAGATTTTGGTACAAAGTAAGAGTTTCAACTTCTGTGTGGTTGTTAAAACACGTGGTTGTTATTTCGTGTGGTCATTTCCTGCATTAAATTATAAAGTTACCTTCATTGTGAAGAATTTCCAGTGTAACCTCATTGCAAGCAGGAAAGTTGGTGAGAGGAACCCAAGAACACAGACCCGTTTCCATATTTCTGCTTCATTCGTGTCATTGTCATCAGCAAATGATTCCAAGGCAATCGTTTCATTAAAACTTTACTCGATTAAACTTCTGAGTGTTAAGCACTTTAATTTCAAAAACCTATTCGAAATTGGACCTTCACCTAAAAGCGTAGGGTTCGAAATCCTATTTATGTGAAGTAAATATTAAATAGACTTAATCGATTCGCGAAAATTAAGTTCTCGATTTAATTGAAAAAGGACCTTGTAGGAATAGGGTTAAGGTCTTTTTAATTTGGGTGGGAGTTATACAGAGAACAGATTTTCGATACTTCGTTAGCATTCCAGTCACGGAGCGGAAACAGAAAGTTGTTAAGTAAACTAGTTGTATTAGACCCCACTCGATATTGCTTACTGCCTTGTTGTACACCTCACGAACAAGCAGTAAACTCGTCGGTTTTTTTAAACCAGGCAAGAAGAAACTAGAAGATTTATTCAATCGAAGAAAATTATACCTACGTTTCTACCTGCTTTTACGTAGGTGAGTTTCATTTCCACTTTGTTCAGGAAATGTGTTGAGCACGGATCTTTCATAGCAAGTCAGGCAGGTTACGTTACACCGACAAAGTAATGGTATTGATTGATAGAAATAAAAGCAGGTACCGACGCATGATGTTCGTTTTAAAACCACCTTGGATATTTTCTGCAAGTTTCATTGTTTTCATATCCAACCATCACATCATCATCATTATCATCATTAGCCTATCTCAGTCCTTTGCTGGACATAGACCTCCCCAAAAGGGGGTTTTTGCCCGTAATCTCTACGCTGGGCATGCGGGCTTTCCATTTATTTTTTTTTTACAAATTTCCAATCATTGCATAAACGACGTATTGTATGGATCTCTAACCGTGATATAAAGACTAATGATTCGATATATTTTTTGTATTCTTTCTTTTTGCCTGCTTTTAGTCTCGACAAGTGTGAGTTCTTGTCGCGTTGCTCTACATCAATTGCCATTTGACCTTTTGTCATTTTGTTAGTAGTCGATTATTCGCTATTCACGACCTATTTCATTAAATACGCAATTTCATGACAATCGACGACAACAGTTTTGCTGGTTGGTCATAGCTGATAATAAAAGTGTTGTTGATTGTTATAAAAGTGACATGTTAAGTATTTTTCACAGTAAAAAACATGTTCACAGGAGACTTGTTGTTTTATCTATGCTCAGACCAGCAGCAACATGGGCACTGATAACTAACATTCATTTTACTTATGATAAGTACATTTCCTTTAAAGAAATAGTCATTTTGTCATTATATTACTTTTATCTTTCGTTAGCTGCGTTTCATCGTTCGCAAGGAAACAGCTCCTTTAGAGTTAATATGGGTTTCCGTGTTTGTGAACTCGGGAACAGAATAACGAACGTGGTAACAGGATGAGTGCAACGCGGAAAGTCTCAATCTAGTTAGAGAGAACACTACATATTGGTAACGGTGATAATTTGCAAGGAGTGAAAATTGCTCGGAAGTATAATATCAATAATAATAATCCAACTACCAGTATAGTGAAATCAGCATTGTGTATACAGTTAAATGTTTTTATGACTTAACACATGTCACAATGCCTACACATCTCATTAAAAACAGTTTATGGATGTATTATGTTGTTGTTATTGTGTTGTTTGCGGACGACACATCTTTGATATTTAAAGTAAAAAGACAAACCAAAGGGATCAACAACATTAATG
>DWMG01005726.1:0-10007 GCA_018244855.1 Elbella merops | reverse complement strand
TGTATGCTTTAAAATAATTACTGTTCACTTAAAAATAACGTGAGCAATTATTATTTCAAAAAAATATTACGTAGACATATACGAGTATGTTTAAATAAGTTTTGTTTACTTAATAAATTATAGTTTTGATAAAAACATCGAGGCCACGAAACGAACCATTCTAGACTTCTAACTTAGAAATCAGGTATTTGGTCATTTGCATTGTCGCGCGTCGAAACAACTGGTTAACTAGAATATTACGATAACTATACAAAAAATATATATTCAAACTTATTTTTTAATAAATTAAGCATCCATATTCCTCGTTACTTCCTAGTTACTTCCTCGTTATAATTAATAGTATATTAAAATAATACAATAATGTTGACTTATTACAAAGAATAATGGGTATATCCAGAGGAATTTTGTTCTTAGACGATAATTCACATTATTATACAGAACAACTTATACATATGCTTAAAGAATATCAATCTATACAATTATCTGTATATCTTCTTTATTTATGGTATACACCTTACGTTGAATGAATATTGACGAGTAATTATAAGAATTATACACGCTTTGAAAATGTGATGCGATGTATTTGATAACGTTCATTTATCCGAGTGCGTAGTACCTACTGTAGATAAATTATTATTAGTGCTGGTCCGGAGTGAAGGACTCAGTTACATTATCAATTTGTTTCGATCCACTATTGGTCAGTATCCCCTGAGGGATTTTCGCCCATAATCCCCTTGCTCGATACGCGCAGCCTACGCTACTGCCTGTCGGCTGCCAGGACATTTATTCGTGTTTAGGTACGCTTCGATAAAACCGTGATCCGCCGTTCACCAGAGACTCGTCTGTTGTATAGCAGGGTGCAACACGGGCATATATCAGTAGTTTGGGCTCCTTTTATGAAGTTTGAAACCCGCTATATCCCAAATATCTAATAAATAAATCTCTCATCTCTCAATTTAAACTTATATAGGTACATATCATCCGCGGTTTCACATGTTATCATACGTCCTATTTTAAAATTACAAACTACATTTAAAACCTGTGCGTTGTTTGTAAGATCTAACCGTACAGGCAGCGGAAGCGATTTCATTTTATACCAAACGTAAGATCACGCCTGTAATCCCCGAAGAGATAGACAGAGGATTGTAATACGCTCCCACGTTTCACGTGAGCTATGAAATGACTACTAATGATCACAATCTGAGCCCACGTGAGGTAATTGCTTTAGGAAATCTTAAAATTCCGCTTTGCTTCATTAACATCTACAAGGCGTGTGTAAATGAAGTGACTTAATGACTTTAGATACATTTGTATGTGTTACATGTACGTATCAATAAATACTAAATAATTGCATAAAACTACATTACCGTATGGATATATTACATTTATTTATGTGTTACAGTTACTTATATATGTAGGTATGTTACATTTTACTCATGTACATAAATACTCACTTTTGACATTCTTCCAACTAATCAGTCATCCGTCAGGTGCGTTAGGAAGCTAGGATGTTGATGAAATGTTACGCATTATTTTTACAACAACACGCTGTCGTTCGTACGCCGCGGCGGATATCGCCGCTTGGGTACGAGTCTACGGGCCTCGAGGGTTCCCTCTTTACCCGGGCAGTCTCAGGGGGTCAACTGCCCCCTGGTGATGCATTATTTTTAAGTTGTGTACATGATAGGATATTTTTAGAGGATTACCGAACGGAGCTGACTAGTCACATGAGTGACAAAACCTTTTGAAAAAAGTTCTTAAAAAAATTATTCACTAAGGCATTGTAGAGTACCCATTAACCGTAGGCATTATAGAGTATGGATGTGATAATGCGGTGACAGTAACCATAGACAATCGTATGTTCCATTTTTACATAATCAATAAACAAGCTAGAAATAAATTGGATTGTAAATAACTAAATAATTGCGAAATTATAGATACACTCATGAACTTGTATATATAAGCTTATACATGGCTCACAAAAGTGTAGGTACACACAAACTAGTGATAATACTTTGTAATTAACACTGCAGTAATTGGTAAAAAAATTAAGCTTATAACTGGGTTTTAATGTAATTTAATTAATTAATTAAATAAGAAGCCATGTATAAGTAAGAACTGTGGATTAACATAGATAAATAACAAGTTTTTGTCTTCTGTTTAACTTAATGAGCATACATATTTTGTATATATATGTTTACTTATTTGTCAATTGATTTTGCAAAGTGAATAGTGAGTTAGAGGGCTCTACCTATTCCGATGTTAGGAAAAATGCTGTACCTATATTCAGAATAATCCGTGAGGTTCATTTTAAGGGAATCTTTCGTATTTCACACTTATTACATCAATAGTATAAGTATGTGGAAACAGAGCAAACAGAAATTATTATTTTTGGAAGTTTGTGACGGAGGCTTCGAAGTTAGTTTGGATCATTTGCAATACTTCAAATAAAATAGTCCTGGATATAAGTAGGAGGATTGAATATTTTAAATTTGCACTCAATCCGTTCATCAAATTAATCGGTCACTGACAGAATCGCCATCAAAATAATACTTTGTTATTACTTAAGTATTTTGCGAGTTTGCAACATAAGAGCAGGTGCGGAAATATTTCATTACAAAGAAATACGATGAATTTCAAGTAATTTTATTACGTTTGATCATGTCCTCACGTCACATAAATATTGCTTGTAAATATGAATTTTATAAAATGTACATTTAATATTTTATATGCGGATTATTCAACGCAACGCAAACATTGTCAGAATGACAATAACTGTAATTGCATAATGTGTTTATTTGTACGAGTTTATTGACACTTCGGCCCATACTGTGTTCGATGACTTATGGATGACAGATTGTTTTGTTGACCAACAGGCTGCAGATCATGATGATGATAATGATGTAATGTAACTTTAGTCTTTTTATATTAATTCCGAGGTAAATATTTCTGGAAAATTTTTGCTATTGCTTTATATATTAAATTGGTAAACACACCCATTTCTCGCGAGCTAAGTTACAAATCGGATCGAAAGGAATGGAGAGCTTTAGTGCAGCGCGCCTATAATCAACATGCCTGACCACGACTGCTCTGCCAAGAACAAACGAATAAGAAGAAGTTACAAAAACCAAAGAGGCAATCATAACTGGACGTATAAATAGGTTTTAATCGTAAATCAATCAACAAGTCGGTTATATTCAAATCGAGTACAAGCGCCGTCCATACCTTTCCCTATTTACATTCAGCTATTTACCGTTTCAAAAACGTTTGCGATGTACCGAATAAATAAAACATCGTGTTTCATCGGTCATGCTTTGCCAACTGGTCTCATTGCGAGCGAGCGAAAGAAGTATTTATATAAAATTGTTTCGCTAAAAAATAGTTTAGTAGCTAAAGTGAAAGTCATCAATTTGATTAAATATAGCCTTTAGAGCTAACTTTTCACTAAGAATATTTTATTTGTGTCTTTGATAATGCTACAAAAAATGTTAAAATTACCAAAGCCGTATTATAAAACCATATTTTTTGTATGGTATAAGAATAGAAAGTGGAAGCAAAAAGCCGGAATATTTATTAGAATCGTCAGCAATTGCTTCCATCACTCCGAAACAATTTTATTTAGTATAGTATGAATATATGTAACTGCATATATTCTTTTATATTGCTAACGCTGATTTATTTTACGCTAAAATGATCTATGAACACCCAATATCCAGTTCTAGTAGGTTCGCCCGTGTATTTTCGTCGTAGATCAAACAAACCGGCCGTTGCGTAGCTGCAGTGCTCGGTGGGACGGAACTACGCCGAGAGAAAGGTCCTTGCTGCTTGCCAAGCCCGACTTTCACTGGCTTTCACTTCGAACAAATGTGAAGTTATGAAATGTTAACTTTTTAACATTCCAATTGGGCTTGTTATCGCAAAATAACAAACAAGCATAATTAGGGTCGTTTATGTGCAAAAAGAAAAGTAAATGTTTTCGATCCTAAGAGAAAGTTCTATTCCAGGTCGCATTTTTCCAACTTTTAGTGCTATACAAATGCTAAGGTAATAGGCTCTGCGAAGTATTCCTATTTCGTTTTCAGCAGTAGCAACCTTATACTAGACGTCTTATTGATCTTATTTGTATAACAGTCAACATGGCGATATTCCGTGCCTAGAGCCGCGGGTTCGATTCACGGCTGGGCAGAAATTTATATATTGGATTTAGTTTTCTGCTGCATTGGTTATATAATTGTCTGTGCGAGTCCCTATAGTCGTTGCCTGTACCTAAGGTCCTTAGATTTATGTTTGTGAAGTTTTATCTATTTCTGATGTGAGAGGAGAACCCCCAAATTATGGGTGAACAATGGAGATATGATGACTGGAATAAACCCGAATCCGTCAGAACAGATCATTGTTAACATTTAGTGACATAAAGTATTCATCAAAGATAAATAGGTAAATAAGTTTTGTTTTTTTTTTGTTTAATCGACCCATTTACCATCCCACTGTTGGCATTTGGGTCTCCTCTCATACTGAGAGGGTTAAGGCCATAGATTGGCAACTGCGGGTTGGCAGACTTCACACACCATAGAATTTTTTTAACTATTAACTTTAAGGTATGCAGGTTTCCTCACGATGTTCTCCTTCACAGCAAGTGATATTTAAAGTTAAAACGCGCTTTTGTAAAGAGATGCGCGCCATGAATTTGAACCCGGCACCCCCGGTATGAAAGGTTGGCTTCGTAACCATTAGGGTATCATATTGCATAGGTTAGATTAGGTTAATAAGGTTAATAAGTAAGAAGTAACTTTTAATTAACAACACATAGCTACGATACCTATATTAATATTATTTTAAATTCTTAATATTTGTGCTCTATGACTTTAGCAATCACTTGAGATTTGACAGCCAGCACGTGTAAAGAGAAAACCCTATAAATAGAACCATTACATTCGTTCGAAATCATTTTAATATGTTTTGTACAATGAATAAAACTATCTTAATTAATGCTCCATATGTCAACAGATGGCGATAGCGCTCATCGGGGGAGGCCTATGTCCAGCAGTAGGCTGAAATAGGCTGATGAGGACGTCGATGACGATGTCAAACAATATACAGTTGAACGGACCGTGAATGACGTGCTAATATCATTGAAACTAGACGTAAATCATGGTTGGACAGTGAATATCGGGTCGCGGCACCACGGTCCGCTGTTTAGAAGTACCTAATTCGATCTTCAACTCAATAATTGGTATTGCGTTCATCGCAAACAATTAAATTAATTCAATTGAATTGAACACACTAATTGGATTGATATAATATGTTTGTAAGAATGGATAATTATAACATTGTGCGTATGTATACGTTTTGCATTGGAATATTATGGAGCAATTAAAAAAATATTAATTGGCGACCAAGGTAATTTTATTTTTTTTCCTCGTCTTATTAATAATAACGTACATATGTGTTTATTAAAATGAGGTGCCTGCTATTCCAATAATGGGCAGTTTTTATTTAATTATTGATATAGTAACAAGAATTGTTATTCACAGTTCATTTGAAATATAAACACTATTTTATTAATCGTTACCTGGAATATCTTCCGCGCGTAATTAAATTATTTTGTACGTAGTTTGTCCATATGTGTTGCTA
Organism: Elbella merops; assembly: GCA_018244855.1. Classification (NCBI taxonomy): domain Eukaryota; kingdom Metazoa; phylum Arthropoda; class Insecta; order Lepidoptera; family Hesperiidae; genus Elbella; species Elbella merops. Next base: position 4,373 of record DWMG01005726.1, on the reverse strand, counting down.
GGATAAAAAATAACATATGTATATTATCACTCTTTAGGCCATACAGTATCTCTGTGCAAAATATCAACTTAACCCGTAGCACTGATGCCGTGTAAAGAAGGACATGCAACGGCATCCTGTTGGCAATATCAACATTACAATTTATTGAGATAGAGAGCCTTTATACTTAAGGAAACGGCTGGCGAAGTTTAACCTTGTCAAATGCTAATGGTAGCTTATTACTTTGTCTAAGTACAGATAGTAACAACGTCAATTATCTTGATTGAGAATAACTACTGCAGGACGAGAATTCTATAGTGATGTTCAACATTACGTTAAATGGTATTGAAGTAATAAACCAAATTGTAGTGCATTACGAGTATACCTGTTCTTCTCACTCATAATAACCATTCGGTAGGATTCTTTGTGTCATAATTCCATAGATAAAATAGAGACAAAGACGTAAGTGCAGAAAAATCATTCTAATTTTATTATTTCATGGATGCGAAGGGGTAAAGATCGAACTGGCTTGCCGTTGGAGAGACCCATGACCAGCAGTGGATGATAACGAGCTGAATCACGAATCTCCAGTTTGAGGATGTTGGTGGATTTGAACAAAGAAAAGTAACATTTTGTGAGAAAATATAACTCGCAAATCTCGAGCCATTAAACTTCTGTATAACGAGTCGAATATATGGGCGTTAAGGTCCTTTTTTGTCAATGTCTTACTACTGAACAAACATAATTATTATATTACTTATCTTCCAAACATATCCTTGAATTTTAGGAATTTTAACGAACTTAAGCAAAAAGAAAATCTTTTGTGTTAACATTCATTCGCTTCTTTGAATGCCTTCCCAGTTCCCAGGCTGGCACAATGTTAGGACTTTGTGAGAATATTCGAGAATGTACACTTTAATTGTAGTAATGATCTCCTTGTCAAGTCAAAGTTTACTATGATAAATAACTTATTATTATTTAATATACAACTTTAAACCTTAACCCTCTTATTCTGAACGGAGATCCTTGTTCCAATAGTGGAATGATAAAAGGGTCGAGATTTATAACATAACCGAATAGAACAACTTTCTTGGCTTTTCGTTCTAAAGCTAAATTTACTGGATAGAATATACTTGCTTTCTTAGTTACGCTATTCAAAAATCAATAGTCATCATCATCATCGTCAGCTTCTAGACGTCCACTGCTGAACATAGGCCTCCCCTAATCGGCACCATTCCTTCCGGTCCTGGGCCTTTCGAATCCAGCAGCTTTCCGCCGTCTTCATATTAATCGATAGTACCATAAGTATATTAAAAAAAGTTCTACAAACCTGTCATTATCGAAATGTTACTAGCTGAAGCATCGCTCGGTGATTTATATTCCGTTATTTTATTAGCTTACATTTTTTATCTTTCGATTGAGTTGTTTTGAACGATTATAGTCTAGACTAGTTTGGAATATTAGTAGCTATGTTGTATGTATAATTTAATATAACGTGCCGTTAAAAAATTCCACTAAAGTTTTTATTAGGAAACGAAGCATACATATACTTATTATTTGAGAGGAATTAAATTAACATTAATATTAGGAATGTTATTATTGTTTTTACGATCGCGACATACATACATACATTTGTGTCAATCAGTCTACAGTAACATTATTAACGGTAGATAGATAGATAGATAGGTAGATAATGAAATATAAAATTACACACCTACATATACAAACAGTACTGTTCTGATCGTAACTCAGCACCATCGCTTTTAGACAAATGCAACATCAGAGGAGGTACCAATGTGATGGTTGGCTTGAAAGAACATTTGAACGCTATGCATGAATAACCTTAGGAAATTTTATATAGAAATTTACACGTGACGTGCTTAAACAGGGGTTTAAGGGGTTCCTACCACCATCTCAGGAACCCAAGCCAACCTCACCTGCACGTGGTGCACCCCGGTATAACAGACGAGGCTCTGGCGACCGGCTGATTGCGGTATAGCGCAGCCTAAATAGGCACAGCTAAATGCCTTGGCCGCCGACGGGCAGCAGCGTCAGCGGTGCGAAAAGCTGTACCCTGGGATCTCCAACCCGCATGCCTAGCGTGGAGATTACAGGTATAAACCCCCTTTGGGGGAGGCCTATGTCCAGCAGTGGACTAAGATAGGCTGATGATGAAGATGTACTTAAACATATTATATTGTGCTTAAACATAATACTACGTTCACTGATGAGGTACAAAAATACATTGATCATTAATACATAGTTGCAGAATTACTAATATAAATAAAATATAAGGTGTGTAGTTATTATTCATACGTGTGACTGTTGATGTAGAAGTATGTTGTGGTTTTTGGGTTAAGTAACGGAGAAGGTCGGCCAGCGTTAGATAATATTCGGATTATGTCACGTCTGTGCACCGGAAGTTCAAGAACTAGCGAAAGTCGTTTAGTATGGATTTTGGAATTTCAATATATGTATGTATTGGTTACCGGCGTTCCGTTATATGACCCGCTACCCAAATATTTTGTTTTACGAGGGACGCAATATTTTTTTGCATAACATAGCATCACACCTGTATTTTCCCGAAGAGGTAGACAGAGGAGTGTGGTACAGCGACTTGTCATTAGTTATTATACGAGTATAACACGTCCCGTGTAATAGAAGGTGAGTTTTGACATAAATTGGGCACAATCCAGAGTCCCTGCTACTACTAAGAATTTCTAGTTGGAAACACGAAATAATATTTTGCCCGACCTGGGAACGAACCCATGACCTCTTGCTTAGCAGCCGCGTTTGCAACCATTTAACCAACGAGGCCATCCGTAATACAGAAAATGTTTTGTTTAGCTATCAAATAAATCTCGACCTAATAGTAACCATCCTGGGCATGACGATTAGGCATCGATTAGGCAAATTTTAAATAGACCATAGAACTGTCATATAAAATGCCATAGACTTATTAACAAATAGAGAGAACCAGCGCAGTTTCTAAACATTTTGTATTTAATGGGCACTAACTCTAAGGGTATGATTATAAATATAATTCGATAACCTTGATCTGTGGTTTACGATCTAGGTAAAATATCGGTGTTTTTCATATATTCGTATGACTATAGCTAGCATCCATTAATCATAAAATGCACAAGTTCCGCGACAGTGACTTAAAAATCATTAGCACATTTAAAATAAGTGCTTAGGTACAATGAAATGATCGAAGGTGAAAAATTTTATTGCTACGCTTTGTATAAAATGAATGTTAGAGCTCAAAATATAATTTAGGCATCGTGGTCATTCACGAATTTGACAATTGACAAGACCTGACAGGCTTATAAAAAGATCAAAAAAAAAAATTTTTTAATGTGAGAGGAAAAAGCGTTTTGTGTTTTTCGCTCAGATAACACTTAGATTGCGAAAATAAGGTTTATGGTTACGCATTTAATTTAATTTCATTCATAACATATCATAGGAAGCTCAGACATGTTATTGGTAATAATGATAATGATCAAATTGATAATTTCAACCCTCAGATATTGTAATGTGCGTAACTATGTCACGTTGTCTATTATCGGCATAACGGCCGGATTTCTTACATTACACAATTGAACAAATATTCTTTCTGTGACTAGGTAATAATTCCATCAAATTATTGATTTGTTAAGGACATACGAATAATAATTATTACTGTATGTGACTTATAAATGTTGATTACATTGTGATGTTGATTACATGTTGATTACAATTGCACCAATTAATTTTAGTAAAATTCTACGCCGGTACGAGTTTTCTTGTTTAGTAATCATTTCCATTGGTTAATCCTCACACCTGACGATTTAAAAGGTGACATTTATCAGAGAACATTTATCATTATATACGATAATTCGCATCTTATCCGTATAAGCAGACTTTCACATATATATTCATTAAAAATCACTTACTTTAAGACCTTTCTGCTTAATAAATGTATACCTGCTGCACCTTGGTCATTTCCGTAAATACCGCTCACCGTTCGCGCGATTTATTCAGTCTACACCATTCCAATCGGCGGGTATATACAAAAAATTGAAATGTATGTTATTATTATATCGTCACTCAAGCTTCCTTACAGGATAAACAGAGAGTAGCGAGTGCCAGATCCTTAGAGACCTGAGATGCTTCTTTTATATTGTTCTTTATATATTATTAGGTAGAGTACGTACATTGATATGTATGTTATAATTAAAAATTCATTACTATAACAGATGCACTTGTGCATAAAGCGGAATGCATCAGATAATCCTTGACTACGCAAAAAGGGCATTACAATGTGAACGTAACATTGATTCGGTTGCAGAATTTTCTAGAATCATGCCATTCGCTTAGGTAAAAAATCATATATATATATATACATACATATA
>DWMG01005725.1:0-10008 GCA_018244855.1 Elbella merops | reverse complement strand
GCAATAAGTATAATATTTTTCACGGTTATTAATTTAATTTTAAAGTGAAATAAGAAAGTTGAATAGAAAAACTTCTTGTCATCATCATCATCATCATCATCAATCATCATCATCATCAGCCTATTCCTGTCCACCGCTGGACATAGACCTCTCGAATGGCACGCCACTAAGCTCGATTTCAGCTCTTCGCATCCAACCATTACCAGCTACTTTGCGTATATCGTCACTACACCTAGTTTACCATTGACTTTAGTGTAAGGCGATAGGCTAAGACTCTTATCCATAACAGGACGTAAACATAACTGATGAAACGTGAGACGGTTCTACGCTCCCCTGCCCACCTCTGGCGCGATTGCAGCCGTGAAGCTACGTACGTAAAAAAATTTAGTACACTAAAGAGAAGGCACAAAACGAAATCCGCTCATTTCATGCAAATAAACGCAGCGTTCACGGAAATACTTTTATAAGACAATGCAATCACATCAAACTTTGATGGAAACTTATGCGCACGCCATTCCATACGCAAATCCGTGCAAGGCGCAAGAGGAAACTTAAAGTGGATTGGTGCGGAAATCGTTAACTTCCGCCGCAAAGTTAACGCAACTTTCAAAGTCGGCCAAATAATTCAAAGTGAGTCTCTTTGCATATTACCAATGACTGAGTTCAGCTGAGGCATTATTATAAAGCGACCAATCATACAAATATAGGTACGGATTTCGCGAAGAATGCAATATATGACTATCGTGACTTTGACTCGTCTGGTTGACGGCGCTGTTGGTTCAGTAGTTAGTTCCGTCGACTGCTGGTCATAGCGTGGTTGACTTCTACCCAGGGCAAATCTTTGTGTGCTCAGTGTGTGTTTGTTTTGTGTGCGTGAGGTGTACCTTCATCTATTAAAACAAATGAACATTATATTTTTTTGTATAGCTAATGTATCTTGTTCTAAGTATAAATATTGGTTTCTCGCTAGTAGTGGTAAAATACCTATCTGATTATCGGACGCCAGAGGAGACCGATACCATAAACATTGCGCGGATGTGGTTCAGTGAACGAACCGATCTGATATCGACATCAGGGTTTCTTATGAATTATTCACTGATGTTACATGTTGCATTCTAGACGATAAAAAAAAAACGGAACTGATTTTTTAAAATTTAATTTCGTAATAAATAAATACATTTTTAGATAAAAGCCACAAAAACCCTATTACCTTTACACCATTGATTAGAGGTATCTTTTTACAATGGAAGGGTTTAAGGTCAAGTTAGTCGATTACCCGTATTCACTTATTATTATCAGCTGTTTCTTCCAAATCAGCTTTATACCCGACAGTGAACTTAACAAATATACGAGAGTAAATTTTTTCTACTGATATTAAATTGTCAGTAGGTTACCCGGTGTAGTCATGTAGTAAAGTCGATTTGAAAACAACGACAGATACTTTCGAGGATTATATTAAATGGCAGTATTAGGAACACTGATGCTTCTTCATGGAAGCCGGGAACGGTGTCACCGTCTTCGAAATCACTAACGTCCCAGCTCCCCGTTTCAGGTCGCCGGTGGAGCTGTTTATCAGATCAAAGATTGATTGATGATATCGATTCAGACGCAGCCCCTCGGCTCTCATTCCGACCGCGCGCTATTTCCAATTTGTATGTTGAACCAATTAAATTTTAATTCGAAATACACCACTACACATGCCAAGGCTTATTCTAGTTTATTAGTGCGACCCAGATTTTAATCCAGCAAGAGTGGTAGCGACGGGGCGGCGCTGGCGGGGTGGGTGACAACAGAGGTATAAACCTAATGAATCCGTTTTTAATAACAAAACGAATTCATTCGCGCTTAATCAAAATTTTTATTGTATGAAGAAATTAATGTCGGTTGTTATGGTTAGGGCGCTCTTATTTCGTATGTGTTTTGTTATTATTAACTGTGTGATGTTATCATTAATTATAATAATGTTTATGTATTTTGTTTGTTGCGAACATATTTCTTAAATAGGTAAATATTTTTTTGTCTCGACGCGCAGTTGTCTCTGTACGTCACGATAGTTAATTTTAATTTTTAACAATTTAATAAGAATTTTTTTTTTTCTAAATAATATATCAAACATCTGTCAATGTCCAAATATAAAATTAATATGAATCAGCCAATTTTGAATTCATGTTCACTCCAACGTTCAGCCCTAATATATATATACTAGTACATTATACTTATTAATACATTATGACTGCATCTGTGTCTTATGTGTGTATCACGAATGGCGTGACACCAATACCACTCTCCTGTAAAGTTAACCTATGATGTGTACATATGTATAACCCGCACGAGGCCAACGTGGAAAACAATGGCCCTAGCCCTTCCTAACGCTTAATTTTGAGAGGAAATACTTGTCCCACAGTGTAATGTCAAAAGGGTTGATGATGATGTACACATAAGTAGGTGGTCGCAAAATTGCTATCAAATTTATCGTGATCGCATCAAATGCGCAACATCAAATCAGCGGGCACCGGAGCAGGGGAACGATGTGACGAGATCATCAGCTATCGCAGTTAATTAACGGTTCACATTAACGCATCGAGAGTGTGATGCGCGTACGTCAGTACGAATGAGTACCGAATGATTAAATTTCTCACGATGTATGATTAGATTTTACTTGCTATTATCGATTTACCATTACATGACAATTATGTTACTACAACTATATATGATGTTTATAAAACATGTATATAAACTACAAGCAAAAATAAACTCATACGAAATGCCCTGTATTTACTAATCTCCGTTGTGTAACAGTACGCTTTCGCTTCACTAAACTGCCGCAAAGCTCTCGGTATTGGCGATTGTTGTTATTTATTGTTACTGCATATATTGCACTGTTATATGTGGACAAACGTGGGTCATAAAAAACGCACGGAACCATAGCAGGATTGACAATGTCGAACAAAGACAAACAAAAACATGACGAGAACATTGCTAGAGCGACTTTGCACTAGTATACGTGTTGCAGTCTTATTTTACACGAAGTCCTAGAATCCTATCTACTGTCATTTGTCAATGTTAAACGACATATGTATGGTAAAGGAAACGTCTATAAATAATCTAAGGTTATTTATTAAATCGATCATTAATCAGATCGGTACGTGCGCGCGGCGCGGCCGCCGAGCGCCGTGTGACGACGGATGTCGCGGAAAAGACGGGCAAAGGAAAAACGTGCCCGGATAGAAAACATAGTTGCTTTTTATACTATTTACTTGGACGAGATATTACTTTTCTCGGGGTGCAAAGTTACGTAAGATTCGGGAGACACCAGGATGATATGAAGTACGGATGATATATTGCGGCTATATAAGTGGAGACAATTTTCTGTGTTATTTATTGGAATGAGCGCGTGTATTGGGAGCGTTTGTGCGGCATCTGCAGTTTTATAGGTCCCAGTCCCCGCAGGGCCCCGTATCAATAACACGAGCGGACGCAGAAGTTGGACGGGCGGACGTCGGTCAGTCGAAACTTTGTTACGGCGGAGATTCGAACAGTTTCTCAATAAAAGTCCAAAAGTAATTTTACCTTGGGACTATCTAGTATCTCTTTATGAACTCGAACTGGAAGCGAGTTTTATTACTTTGACATATTTACAAATCGAACGACGAGTCGTCGAGATGGAAAATAAAATACGAACGAATCGTGCGAATTGTAAAGTTGTGCGATCGATTGATTATATACGCAGCGGCTAGATACGAGATTCGTGCTCGGTCGATCGCGTTCAAACTTCGGTAACTGACGATAACAAACTCCCCACTAAATCTACCGTGGTGCCGGTTGGATTGCTTGAAAAATATGTTACGAATTGGTAACAAAGCGAACCGGGAATTTAACGCGACCACCGCGGGATTAGGGTGTGGAAACTTTCACCGGCCTTCTGGAGAAGTTTTGCATCTCTCGATGTTGGAAAATAAAATAAAAAAGTGCGAAAGTGAAACATATTCGGCGACTTGTTTCGAATGGGCTCCGTGCCGAAATGAATTTATCGAAGTTGGATCCAGACGATACTCGTAGGTACTAACACTTTTCGACGACTGTAATGCCATTATTGCTGATACAAGTCTCGGTTCCTTTCTATCTCCTCGATCCTCGATCTCGATTCCTGCCAGGTGTGCGAGACACGTGAAAAGACGTGCTGCCTAATTGAGAAGTCTTGCTTCGCTAGCGGCAAACTAGTGCTTTGCCAGTTAGATTTTACACGATCAAATAGATGTGTTAAACATCGACCTAAAAAGAGATAGATACCATTAAATTGTGTCTAAAACTTTGTTATGATTCTTACAATATATAGCAACTATCAAGTAAAATTAGCGTCACAGCTAGCGCGTAATGTCACAAAAGTAATAAAGTATACATAGTACGCCTGACTTGCAACTCCTCGTGTCTATGAATAGTTACTTACGACGAAACTAGTAATTTAAAAGAACTATAATAATTATAAAGCTCCAGATGTTAGATCGGTAGAAATAGCTTAGAATAAAAAGTTGTTGTAATTTAATTTTTTTAAATAACGCAGTTGTTCTTTTAATCAATCAAAATAGCATATTATCTAAATGTAACTAAAAGGAAACCAGTTTTTATATGCGACTTCCATAGACACGGTCACAGCGACGATACGTATTAAGAGATGACTGAATGTTCCCTTATATCAGACATACATGACATTAAATAGTCTCTAGAACGGGGCGTGATCGCGCACATTGAGGAAGTTGGTTGTCCAGTGGTGGACTGAGATAGACTGAGGACGATAATTTATAAAAAGTAAGGTTTAGCTCATTCCAATCGCCATATGTTAGAGCTTGGTGGCAAAACGACAAATACAGGATAGACTTGCGCGGTTTGACAAAACTCCAGTTGAAGACTTCAGACACCAATAACTCCGAGCAACCTAGCTTGTTATTCATCACGCATCAGTAGCGCGGCAGCCGGAAACGGTGGCCTGTTTACTCTATAAACGCACCCTCACTTGTAATACGGCCGGGAACAGTTGAACAATATTTGCGCGAGCTCAACGAGCGTAATTCCCAAAAACAACTGCGAACAATATGCAAATGGCGTCCGCGATTCTGCCGCAGCGAGGCATAATAGCCTTCTTCAGTCGGAGTGCGATGTGGAGAATATCCCCACGAACCTATGTTCAGTAGATTTATAGCATCTAATTTAACACATCTACATTCATAAAGCGCCCACCGCCGGATGAGAAAATAGACGACCTAAGAAACAGGTTTGTTCAACGATTTTTTTATATATGCTCGAATAGTTCATGTACGGCGCACTGAAGCTGGAAAAAATTTCATCGTACAGATTCAAATGAGCCATGAAAATACACATCAACAAAGCTTGATATGGTGAATGTAACTAGATTCAGAAGGAACAACGATTTTGTCATATGAATATTATTTTTTCTTATACTATATTAAAATAAATATTCTGACTGTTTCGATGGTCGAATGCAAGTACGAAAGAAGTTGCAAGCACATTTGCTGATTAAGAGGTCCTAGGTTCGATTCCCGAGTCGGACATTGTCGACTTTTTTAATTTTGAATTTTTAGTAGGAGCTCCGCGTCTGGATATACAATAGTACTGGAGTAGTAATAGGTTTTCTCTCTATGCCATAGAATTTACCAAGTGGATGGTAGTCGATCGAGTGTACTACAATCCTCTGCCTACAGCTTCGGGGAATACAGGGGGAGATTTAAAAAAATAATTTTATAATAAATATAGAAAAATTGTTCATCAAATGATAATATGCTATCACGATTTAATTATGCCAGATCCTAAATTGAAATTTATTGTTAGAGAAGAGCACGTTTAGAGACTAGAAGTTTCTAAAACGATCTGTTAGGACTTGTCCTTTCTATTCGTTAAAACTTGGAACCCTAACTGGTGGTCATGTGTATGAACCATTTGATATGATAGTCCAGGGAGTTGGGCTCCGCTCAATATGCTCGAATATAAGATTATCATCCATATTCCACATACGAATACTCTACTTGATACACTGCCAGGAATGAATCAAATTTTCCCGAATTTTCTTGCCTCGCGATTCCTCCGACTTCTTGCCATGCAGCTCACATAACATTGAACCCTCGGCGTATTGTAATAGAATCGACATCCCGCTGTACGGCAAGCGCCGCGCTTGGTTTCACATCTAGTGAAGCATACATTAAATTAACTAGGATTGCCAAATAATATCATTGGGAACCAATGAGCCGTGCCGTGAATATCACGTCATAAATGTCGATAGGTTTTGCTTTTATATAAATGGATGCGACAGCGCGATGTCCTGTTATTGTAATACGTTTAGACTGGCTATGTAATTGTCCATTTCATTTTGAAAGTGGAACAGATGAAATGTAAGGGCAATTGAACAAAATCTATTGTACATTCCACTTAATGTACGTAAGGTACTTGCAGTTGCAAAACCTTGCATCTATTCCTTCTACACTGAAATCGCTTTAAATAATAGTCTTAGGACAAGCAGTACTCGTGGGATCACAATATGTTAGATGTTTGAGAGGTTAATTATTTATTTAAGTATAACCTCAAGTCAATTATCCTATATCTGGTACAGCTTATATACGCCTACATCAATAGTCCCGCCAAAGGTCATACCAAGCAATGTTAAACAGGTTTAACAATGATCAAATAAAAATTTTAAAGCCTATAAAGTACAAATAACAATAATGTTTTAAGCCATTACCATTACAGGTTTAAGCCACAACACACAGCTTAACAGATCTCGACGTGACGACAGTGTAGGCGATTTGAAATATTAGGAGAGTTCTAGAATGATCTAATGAAAATAATAAAGCCGCGACATAATAGGTACTTAAAAATAAAAATTCAATGATATTACAATTTACATTTTTTAATTTACGTGGCGTCTCCTTTGTAACCGTGCGATCTCGCAGCGGAGATTGTCCCACGGAGGTTAATTAGAGGTTGCAGAGTAGCCCCGCATTCGCCTCGTCACCGGCCTCTTTATTCACCTAGATGTTGTTCTTTACAGGGGATTTTAATTAAAAATTTTAATTCTAAACGGTGAATTAAAATATATGTAAGATGCCAACATCTGTTTGTAGCCTCCGCGTCGTGAATGTGACCGCGTCCCTCGGATATGACTATTACAAAAAATAGTGCAAGACTCCAGATAGAACTGCTAAAAACATGGATTTACAATGCGATGTATGAGGCAGAATAACGTTTCCACATCCGTGTCCGCAACAACAATGCTTATATACAATAATAAGATTAGAATTAGGAATATGATATTGTTTATAGCATGAATAGGATCTCCAACCCGCATGCCCAGCGAGGAGATTACGGGCATAAACCCCCTTTGGGGGAGGCCTATGTCCAGCAGTGGACTAAGAAAGGCTGATGATGATGTAGTAGGTATTTTGCACTTCAGTTTAGACCTTCGGTAAATCGACAATCATATCTCATCACTGATTGACCACACATCAATAAAAGTCATTCAACTAATAATGTGCCAAACAACAGGTAGAATGAATGAATGAACCTACATCCTTTTGTATACCTATTTCCGGTATTTAGATCTAGAAGCGAGTAGGTACTATTAAGCTAGCAGAAACGTAAAGTACTCCATTTTTACAAGTAACATGAATAAGAAATAGAACTGAGCCTGTAGGGAGTGAGTGAACAGATCGAGTTATGATTCCCGCAGCTAAGTGAGAAATGGCCGGGATCGCGGGACGCATTCGTAATATAACAACATAGCATTATTTGATATATAACACTGAAGGCAACTGAAAAATTGTGACATTTGAAATTTATTTTCTTTACAATCCGGTACTGAAGTCGTTTTTAGCGATAATAAATAAATAAATACCTAGTTAGAGATTATGAAAGTTGGTAATAGTACACTTTAAACCAGTAGTCTTGTCTTAGTTTTCTGATGAGGAATATTTTTTTTTAAATCTCACACACATTATTATATATTTTCTACAACACTTTGGTTTTATGAATATGAGCGCATCAAAGTTATTAAAGTGGAGTTGCGTCAGTGCGAGACACAAATCCCGGAGTTGCATAATATATAAATAAAATCTCGGCCTGCATTCGTTGTATTTATCCAAATTTAGTACCTACATATATGTATATGCACCACAAACTTTCTGTTATAAAAATATTTATCTGAAAGCGTCAATAGAATTTTCTTTTTTTAAATTACTATGACATGAATTCCGGAGCGATGAAGTCAGGATTAGGAATTGATTCTTTCAATTTAAATTAATATTCGATATATTATGTATGTGTATATGTGCCAAATATGCTTTTTTATTACAAAATTACGCATTATTTGTTAAAAATGAAACAGTGGAAAATAATAACATCATCATAATGCAATAGCAATTAACATTACTATTAATAATTAGTATTATATAAATTAATTCAAAAAATAAACATACAAAATATAAGAGTATTATTTAAAAAAGGGGATTGAGAAAAAGCGACAAAGAAATAGTCCACAAACGTAATTACATTCACGTTCAAATAAAGAACATAATCCGAAGGTTTAAAACCTCGGTTCGTGTGAAACACTGTATTTAAATTTCTATTTCATAATTGTATTTTTATTCGACTGTACAAAAATCCACAATGTGATTTGAAGGAATGTTCATAGCGTACACATTTATGGTGTAATCACTTGTGTCATACGAGATTTATACAGTCGCGTGAACAATGCAAATTCATTAATGATATTGACTTTTAAAATCGCGCATAAGAATCGCGGGCATTCGACAAATGGGATTTCTTTGTGAAATTCGACTTGTAAAAATGAGCACACAAGCAATAAATAACCATTCACACCGAGTTCGAAGTTCGCACGAAAAACATCTTATACAGTCGGGGCTTATGTAAATGACCAATAAAGGTTAAAAATATTGCTCGGGAGCAAACGTTCAGTCTAATGTATTCGGAGAAGTTATTTTATGGCGCGCCTATAAAAATATAACGGGTCGGTCGTAAATGTTAAAATTCGGCCCGTATCGATGCAAAGAGCCATATAAAGGACTGGATGCCAATGCTGGTTCTACGGCTTAGTTTAATTTTGCAGCGGCCATTTTTACGCCATTACCTCCCGTAATGCTGTAGGCTTTCGACTTCTGAACGACTGCATAATCGCGCCACTTTATATCGCGAACCGACCTTTGTTTATGGACTGTTTCATTGCATGATTTGCTCGAAAGCACCTTTCCGAAAGATTTTTTAACGGCGCTGTTTTAATTTTTTTTTATTTTAATTGATCCTATTGTATTTACATCACCTTTCATTTCGCATTCCGATTGAAAAATATACAAAATAATACCAATACAGTTCTAAAATTTCTAGCAATCTAAAAATTTATTGATATTTGGATGGTAGTGACCGAACATATTTTAAAGGATTGGATTTGATTCGCGTAATAAAAACGCGAGAATTTTTTTATCAATTTTATTCCTTTACGACTTTTCTGAATTGTATGTGCTGTGTTACGAGTATATAACAGACTATAGAGTCTATTTAAGGACCTACAATCAAGTCAGTAACCTAGCTATAATGTCGATAATAGGAACAGTAGTACTAACGTACCTGGGTACAGATCATAAAGTAATGGAGACCGTCGTTAGAGCGACAGATTGCAGGAAATACTGCCACCGACTGAACCCGTCTCTACAAGTGAAACCAATTATCGGGTACTATGGAATCGGGTCCATTTATAACGTAGCTACCATATTTCCCGGAACGTTCGGTGCCTTAGCAATTGTTGTTACAAACATGAAAATAATACGATAACTTATTATATAAGTCGACTGCATCGTTGGTCGAGTGGTTACAAACGTGACTGGCGATCGGGAAGTCCTGAGTTTAAATCCCGGGTCGGGTATTATTGGATTTTTCTAATTTAGAGTTTCTAGCAGTGACTCGGAGTCAGGAATTGTGCCCGGTGTATAT
>DWMG01005724.1:0-10009 GCA_018244855.1 Elbella merops | reverse complement strand
CATGCAACTGGCTTTGTTTTCTTTCCAATCCGAGCACATGACCTGTAATGTTAAAAAGTAAAACCATTCGGCTCACAGACAGATACCAAGACAAGATGCTTCACACGGCTTTGTTAAAATTGGTTAGAACACGCTAAATTTTTCTTTTGTTAAAAAATAAAATAAAGAACACGCAGAAATTAAAACGACGAACAAGTTAATTCTTTCATGTTAAAATGTAAAAAAAATTGATATTCGAAGTAGTCCATCCAATTTTTTAATGCGTTACTGTAATTGTATGTAATCGAAACGCATTAATTATTAGCTTGTTAGTGTTAACAGTACAACTATTTACTTATTGACTGGCTCACTTACTAGATGCCTAGACTATTTAGACAAAAAAAATATTATTTTTCATAAGCATTTTTATTTCAAGGAAAATTTTTCAAAACTGTAACGATGAATATATTTTAATTTTATACAATTTATATAAAAGGCAAAGACAAGATAAAAGGCGCAGAACAAAATCGGTTGGACTACATACAAGTTAAAAACGACCAAGTAGAGTGAATTAGAACAAAACGATGAGAGTGACACCTGGTGCGGCTCACTTACGACTCTGCTACTGATTATAACCGATAGCGCGATAGTACAACCTGGATTATCAATCAGAGCTCAAATATTATATAGAAAATTATAATCATGAAAGTAACAAAAGTTACGTTAAAAAAATAAAAACTGACAGCTGTTAAAGTACTGCCCCTGCGACTGTACGTTGTCGTCGTGAAACTGAAGCAAGTGGGACATTTGAATTGTGTATAAAATTATAATATGTAACATATTTCAAAACAAGTAAATACGAAAAAGTAAATCTAAAAATTATACTTTTTAAAATTACATCTTTGTGCCCGTTGATTAACTTTATAAACATTATGGTCATTCGCAGATCAGAGAAAGCTGCGCCGCACCAGGGAGTCATACCAAAAAGAAAAACGAAAATTATGAAATCATTCAAAACAAAAAAAAAAAACGCCGAATTGGTCGGCACGAGCGCCCTACCTCCGTTGAATGTCCAGGGAGGAAAATATGCGAGGTTTCTGACGACCCGTAGACTCGCCCAACACGGATAAGCTATGAAAATAACACTTTTAGCCTCTCTCAGTACACATACAAACAAAGGGTACTTGAACATTTACAAGCCCCGATTAACCGTCTTTATCTCCTTATTTTCTTTGCCAAATCGCCTCTTGGGTGTAACATATTGAAATATTGGCGTAGATGTAGCTTTAAAACAATCATCATTTTGTATACTACTATGCACTACTTGTTTACTGAGCAAACATTGTATCGCAAAATCACCGTAAACGTACAAATGTCACCAACACCTCTGGTGCACACTATTTTAATTCAGTTTCATATTCCTGAATATATTTTATTTTTCATTTTCCTATCCTCTTACAAATGACAATTTTTCAATTTATAAGACAATAACGATCTTTGTGGGTCGATTGTTGCAACGTGACACGGGACGAACGCACGACACGTTACGAAAAACTCCGACACCTGTTGAAACGGTAACGTTCGTATAGATACAAGTACGTTCGTCACATGTCTAAGTAGAAATGCGTCGAGGAGGTCGCGCAAGTGAAACACATGTAGTAATTCCAAACTTGATTATTATTCGGACAAGAGCAATACAGGTGGTGCTGTCCCGCGGTGAATCGCGCGGCGCACCTCGAGGACCTTTACAAACATTTTTGTTCTTCCGTTTAAATTTAGTTTTCGCTATTATTTATTTTCGCGTCGTCAATTTGTGAAATGTATGTAAAATTTATACAACAGACTATGGAACGTCCGTAAAACGTAGACTCATCGGTGAAAGGAATTAGTTCATGTCAATGTCAACTAGCAAATTTCGAGCCGAACGCACGATTTTAACGAACGTCGCCAAAATAAAATAAAAACGGAACAATGAAAGCAACAACTACATGTGTGCAAACTGTCGATGTCAATGCAGATACTAATATACAGACAGACCGAGCCAGCTGGCACTCGATACAGACGTCGCCACGCAAGCTCGAAAACATTTCAATATCTTATAACCAACCAAAGGTCCGATTCAATAGTGTAGAAAATAACACACACATGATATATGTAGAATTTTGTATGACTGCGTCGACACGGGCTTGGGGCGGCCGCGGCGCCGGTGTCGGAATGACATTAATGTCGCATTGATCGCATCGTTAATATTCAGTTTAAAGCAGTAAGTTATATTAATCGACACAAAAAATAAACGATAATAAAATTAAAATAAATGCTACCTTATGTACGTGAAAAATGTCAACAAAAAAATGTAAGGTAGAAATGAAATAGAACATTAAAAATAAAAATAATAAACTTTCCGATACAAATGTCGTAACTAAACTTAGGAACTACGTTAGAGTAAGAATGTTTGAGTGCCAGTTACACGCACGCCACACAGCTATACCCGAAGAGAACAACATACACATGTACATATATAAACATACATACATGTCCACTACATATAAATCGTATAATTGTATGCAATGTGTGAATTCAGGCAAAAGAAACATGTCTTGTGTTTTGTTCCAATAAAATAGGTTACATGAGTGACGCGTCAGTTAACGAGTTACAGCAAAACGAATAGTTCGCCGAGAGCTCCGTTGAAGTGGACGCAACTTGCAATGTATTATAATAAATGAAACAAATGATGATTGCTTTCGTCCGGCAGCTCCAGCCAGAGCGCTTCCTCAATAACACGCAGTGCGCACAAAACACTTCAAATCAGACTACGCGTAACAAAAAAATGAGACGTTCAAACGATTTATGAATATAACAGCACCTAACCTTTTATATACATAACTGTACACAAAACTCGAGAACCTAGTCGTGTAATGTGATACATACATGATATAATAGAATAATACTATACACTTCTTAACAACGGCCGCTGCGACCGTAAACTGATATATTTATTATAAAAAGAATAAGTTTTAAAGAAATTCCTTTTTTAGCGTCATACATAACGTACGACTGCAAAGAAATGTTTAATTTTTAGATTTTTAATAATAAAAGATATATGCATTTACGAATACATATAGCGCGATACCCTATAAGCTTCGTATCGCGCTTATATGCTCGTGATGAATTAGTTAAACTTACACAGTTGCTATACATATATAGACGGAGAGTATTTAAATATATAATTCAAGGCGTATATGAACACAAAATATCATACATATATTGCGTAAGTACCCATAGATGGTAATATTCCTACACTAGCGACACACATCCCTCAAACGTACATACATACATATATTATGTACAACTTCATCTTTTTACCTAATTAACAAATTTAGCCACAGGTACACGTTTAATTCATGAGTTTAGTAAGAAAGTATGGATAGACGTGCAGCGAGCCACGAGCCGCAGCGACGAGTGCAACTGTTATTAACAGAACTAGACGACACGCATTCCATTGCACTTCGACCGATTGGCCCGCGACATTAAGGACTTTTCAAACTCCGTCGTATTGCAGGGGGTACTCTCCCACACCTCCTCCGTTCGTTCGATTACCAATTCGCCTTCGACTTTTGAAACAAAATTTATGTATACATAGATTTTTTATCAAAAACCTAACGTTAGATTTGTTTGATATTTTTCCACACGACGAAGTGAGACGTTGGGGGATAGCTGATATTCCATGATTAATATTTTCATACAAAATATACTTTTAAGCCGATCACCTTGTATACTAAACGTTGTACAGTTGTACGTAATGCAAATTTATACATTCTTTTATATATTTCGTTATTACTTTTGGCCCGCACCACAGATTCAAAGAATTATAATAATAGCTGCCTGAACGCACTCTTCCTCTCTCGTTCACCTTCCTCTTTTCCTATGCGGTAACATCTATCAAGTATTGTACCAAACCCAGATTGTGTCACGTGTGCGTACGGAGCGCATGTTCCTTAAGCGCTAAACGACCACTTAGCATATAAAATTAATCATATAATGTACTGCTATATCTCACTCGCTTCGTGCAGCGCGTGCCCGCGAACACCGCCGCCATACAAGTGGGCACACTTTTGTAGAATTAGCTATGTAAAATATCAACTACCTATGTATAATTGTATATCTTAAAACATACTGCAATTTGAAACATACGTACATACATACATATCTCTGACATATTACAAAAAAAACGGCTCACGAACGACGAACCACCAACAACAACATTAGTCACAAAATCCAACTGAATTTTCTACATGTATAATATATTATTAAATATACAAATATACAAAATATTATTATTTTTTCAGTCATCGACGTTATCATTAAAGATTTATTCAGGGCAGAGTTCAAAGCGTTTTGACGTAATGAAAATTAAAGAAAGGAAACAAAACAAAACGAAACAAAAACAAAACGGAATAATCTGTCCGGTTTGTGCTTTTGTAAACTTAACGAATAAAACAAAAAAAAATGTATACGGAACCCTGGAATGTACAAAATTCGTTAGAACAAAGATTATATATATAAATCTCTTATTAGCTACAATGAAATGCGACACGCGGCGGGACTAGGTCGCCGCTGTGCGTTATCTTATTCAAATATTTCAATTTTGAAAAAATATATAAATATGTTTCCATATACATATTTCAAAAATAATATCGTTACTTTATCAATATAATTATCTACTTCGGAAGCGTAAGTCGTAAAAAGTTAAATTTGAACACACAACAAGTTTACACATTTGTCTGTCACTGTACTTAAATTACCAAGACGGTTTTTGAAAAATTCAAAACGGTCCAAAAATATTTTCTATATTAAGTGTAGGCCGACTGTCCATACATTGTTTTTTTTTCATATAAGATATTATATTAAATACATATATTTCAACAAGACAACGCACAGATAGATATGTCGCCGCGACAATATAATTACAATTTCATATTAATGCTGTACGCGTGTAATCAAATTTCGACCGCTTACAATTAAATGTTACAATGAAAAAAACTTAATATCTTATGTCTTAAGTGAACTAAATTGCGAATGAAAAATGTCATAATCACCTAATGATGAACGAGTAATAAATATATACATATGTATTTGTTTTCATTTATATATGTATACTATTATATATTGCACCAGTGGTTTAAAATTGTAGTGTTATCAATATATATTTTTTATTTTTCAATAAATAAGGGCGCAAAAAGATGCGGAAAAAATCACTTCTATTATGCACCAAAAGTGACTCAGTAAAGATAGTAAGTACAATATATAAAAGCAAAGTATGTTGGGCGACGCTGTAGCCAAGTAAAACGAGCAATTTCGATAAACTGTATGCAATATACACAACGTACACCACAGGATAGCTTCTCAACGTATTTAATAATATGATTAAAACATTTTCATTCGCACGTCAATAATAAATCTATCCGTACAGCGCCACGAGTACACCTCGACATTGTTTTTACAAGAACAAAAACCATCCTTTCCTCGCTGACACCGAACAACACAAAAAAATAAAATAAAAAACGCAAGAAAAAATCTCTGTCAATATAGCAACTATTCTATAGATAGGTATATAGTATATATATCTTTAACGGATAAATTAAGGATTAAATGTAACTTTTTGCACATATTTTTTCTGTAGTACTATATAATTAATTAATAAAAAATGATAATGTAATGTATAAAGTCTTCTCCGTCCTTCGGGCCGCGGTCGGTTGCGTGCTTTCCGCTCATGGGTTTTGATTCAACCTGCGTAGAACGGAACGGGTGAGCGAAACGACCAATCATGAGCCGAATCGCCCCCCTCTTCTGCATCCGGCTCGTATTCTCTTTTTAAAATTTGAATGTTCGAAAATGTCACTTCACCGCGTTACAATACGTAAGAGAATCGAATTAAAGAAATAATAAAAAAAAGTCCGAATAAGCCAGCTGGCCCGCTAGCCAAGTAGAGCAAATACCGAAAAATCAAAATCTCGCAGCGTTATAAAACAAAAAGATGCACAATACTATAAAACACTCCCTCCGTGTGATGGAATTATATTTATATATATAGTAATAATAATAATAATAACAGTAATAGTAGTGGTAGTAATAATAATAATAGTAATAAGATAAAATCACGTTCTTTCGTCACGTTGCAACAATAACTGCAAAGGGTTGTGGATATAGACTTGGACTCGAAGCGACGAGACGACCGGCGTCGGTTCGCGACCGTCGACAATCGTTAGTAGAAGCGTACGGTTAGATTTCAACAGTATAAATAGGAAACGGAACGAAAAAAAACGAAATTAGTCGTCGTCGTAACACGGGGATGCACGAGACACGTAATTGTTTTTAATAGCAATAAATTTAAAAACAGAACAAAATGAACAAACACTACTCAATAGAACTCCGTACACGTCTCGTGGCCGACGGAGGCACGCTCCGGCATGGATACTTATACGTATAAAATCCTTAGCGTAAGTATTATAGTTAATATAATAGATTAATAGTAATCGCTAAGATCATACAAATGCTCTACGTACAACACTCAAAAGCATGGTATTTGTGCTGCTGTATAAACGCATTAGCCCCAACTCACACTTTTATATAGTAGGCAAGTAAAACAAAAAATTAATAGATAAATGAATAATAATATTAAACATAGCATTTCATTTGTGATAGAATGAGGGGATCACATCATGCTCCAAACTATGTTTCTAAACTATTAACAAGGTGTTCATTACTTACTATAGAGAACGGTACGAGCAGTTACAATATTATATTGACGCGATGTATCGAGTGGTAATCGATTTAATTTGTCGTAAGTGTGACTAGTCTTGTATACGATGTGCGTTTCGTACGTCCACAGTAAAACAATAACAATAACAATTATAATATTATGCAAGGACGAGACAGACAGAAAAAGAGAGAGAAATAGAGAGGAGGTTTTTAGCATCGTGCATCCCCTGTTGTGACGCGAGACCAAAACAAAATACAAAAAACAAATTTCAAATGTAACCGAATACAGGAAACAAACATGATTACGTTGACGTATCGGAGCTCGGAGTCTTTAAGAGGGAGACAATTTGAGCATCAAATAAATATAATAATATCATTGGAAAATAAACACACAAGTTCGATAATAATAATTATTACAACAACATTATGATATTCACAGGAACGAGACAAGACTCGTACGTATAGGCAGTACATTGTGGGTTAATTTCGTAGTGGCAGAGTGAACGACAGACAGTGTGTTACGTATTATGGTGTCAGATTATTTACATTTAGAGTATAAGAAAGGAAAACATAAACAAGACAAAAAAAAATTATAAAACCAGCTGGAGCCCTTTTGAAAACTATTTATTTTTACGCTACATATGTACCTATATAAAATTAATTAGTCCCAAATAGTATGTACTATATATATGTATATATATATACATGTGAGTATGTGCGTGTGTGAGTGTGTGTATATATCATACATACATACATACATACCTACGAACACACCGACACACATGTATATAAATAATACATAAAGAACATAATTAATTTCAATACTTTATGAGCTCATACGTTGTTTAAAAATAGTATACTTTTATTGAGGCTACATAATATCGAGTCTTTTTCCACAACCCTTTTGACAGATACTACTAATAATAATTATAAAAACATTCGAAACGATTCGGTCCCTTGTTGGGCGCCAAGCTTAATAGAAAAAAAAATCTAAATCTATTTGAATGGTTATTACAAATGAATTAATTGAAAAAAAATGATATATAATATATTTGTTACAAGGTGCATTGAAAGCTGTGCGTTCGCTAACATCGACGCGTGGCAGTGGACAGTGTTGATGGCGAGTGACATAATGGTGACATAATAGTGACATAACTTAATAGGCGTTTTTAATTCTTGGACTGTTGTATTAGCTTTTGTACTACATCGGCATTTCTAAAAAACTATAAGACAGTGTTACAAATAGTATTAGTAGGTTAATACAACAAAAATATTGTTCTTTTAATTTTTTTCTTGCCTTCTTTCCTATCTATTTCAATTTAACAAAATATCAAGGTGTACTGCCATGAACTAAAAACGCATAATAACAGTCAAATTACGATGTACGATATATATATTATAGTATGACTGTGGTGAAAAATTATAGCTTGGAAGCGTAGCATGGACTATATAGAATGTCAGTATGAGTGTGAGAATATGTGATACATGACAGAGGAGATATGACTTAGATACAAGGAGGAGGAGTTAGAGGGGCGGCTATTGTATTAGTACAGATTTGACGGTAAAAACTATATTAGTTATATACATAAATGTGAAGTATTTATCGTGTTCACGTCAATTTACTTGTGTCAAAGCTGTTTTCAGTTATTATTAATTAACGAGTGCTGTGTTCAGGTGGTACTTGACTGTGAAAGAGTTGCTCTATTCTGAAACTGTTGTGAGCTTAATGTATCAAACTCCTTTTGATGAATTGATTTATTCATTTAAGTACAAGAGTACCTGTAATTATAATGGTAGCCCGATTATTGTATCACTTTTTTTGGTAACAATATTGTACACGTACCTAAGACGGGACTTCAGCAATCCAAACACGATTACAATGTAATTTGAATGCAATAATCCGAATTATTCATAATAAGTACATTTTTACTCTGACGTTGCTTCTAGGGTGTGGCCGGGCGAGCGACGAGGGCGGCGATATGTTTTCTCCCTGCCTAATTACAGCACACGTTCAAAAGATACTGCCATTTAATTTCAGAGGAAGTAGTAAGAAATAATAGTAATTTTTTTACTATATCACATTTTAACATATTTATTTAGTGATTTAATCGATTTTGTATTTTATTAATTTTATTCATTTAATTCTAAAGACAAAAAGTCATCATATATTCAAGTTGACATTGTAAGTACTCTTCAAATGTTTTGCCTTTCACAACAGTTATTATATTGGGTAGCAAGTGGCTGGCGGTGGTCTTAATACAGCTGTACGTGGCGGTGGTCTTAGTACCCCTGTCTCTGACATTAATAATATTATGACCGCAGTATGTCACGAAAATATACACTAGCGGTGTGTAACTAGGTATGTCTATAATGATGATATGGTAACGGTCGTGTGTCAGTTGTAGTCATAGAATCTTAACTTGTTTGGAAATTGCAATACCGAACCGATTTATATTTTATAATCGGTCCGTGCGAGTAATGGCGACTTGTCGTGAACGAAGAAACGGTCAACTCGCCCGTCCGCGTGCCGATGTGGTTCCCACTTAATTTCGATGAAGGAAACAAACGAAAACACACCGTACTCACTATACTCGTGCACGATGATATCGTGTGTGCGTGTGTGTGTGCATGTGTGTGTGGGTGTGTGTGTGTGTGTGTGTGTGTGTGTGTGTGTGTGCGCGCGTGTGCGTGTGCGTGTGCGTGCGCGTGTGGCGCGACGAGTCTCACCGCTTGCTGAAGCGCGAGGAGAGCTTGGAGAAGAAGGAGGGGCGCGCCTGGTGCGGCGAGCCGCCGTCGCCGTACGCGCCGCCCGCGCCCGCCGCGCCGCGCGCACGCGTCTGGCCTGCGCGCACACGTCTCATCATCTCCTCCTCCCACCTCATATAATCATATATTTAAAGGTACCACCATAACGTCGACCCTTACGTCGTACGTCGTCGAAAGGTACCACCATAACGTTTGTCCTTCCACTGTTAGAATATGGCTCTCCTGTCATATTGAGAGGGTTAAGACCATGGTCTATCGAGCTGGCCGAGTGCGGGTTGGCAAATTTCACACACCTTCAATTTTTTTTTTATAAATTCTACGGTGTACAGGTTTCCTCGCGATGTCTTCCTTCACCGTTAACGAGTGATATTTAAATATAAAACACAATTTTGTGAAGAGGTACGCGCTATGGTTCGAACCCGGCACCCCCGGAGTGAGAGGTTGAATTCTTAACCACTAGGTTATCGCTGCTTTCGAGGGACTATAAACTACACTACACTATATT
>DWMG01005723.1:0-10009 GCA_018244855.1 Elbella merops | reverse complement strand
CTGCGATCTCCAACCCACATGCCCAGCATGGAGATTACGGGCATAAACCCCCATTTGGGGTAGCCTATGTCCAGCAGTGGATTGAGATAGGCTGATGATGATGATGATGACTTATTTTTGTAAAGATCTTTGGGTCTGATGAGTTAGGGTGCACTTACCAAATAGAGGTTGTAAGTGCCCGCAACCATTGTTCACAATTCTCTCACTCACATCACAGGCTTCAGAAATGCTAAGGCTTCAATTATGGTGTTACTCTTGTTATAGGAAGTCTTGAAGTTTTTCAGCAGTTATAAATTAAAGCCAATTTTAGATTTTTATTACATGTAATATATCTGTTAATTTTGCCTTAACCCCTATCATGATAGGAGACCCATGTTTCTACAGTGGACTAAAAAAGGGGTCAGAAAGAAGCAGATTGTAATTTTATAACTTTATAAGTTTGCATTAACTGCAATTTATGTGATGATATAACTTCATCTAGATTATAATCACATCTCTGTATTCATATATGGAGTGAACAAGACTACTGCAGTCTGTATGCAGTTTGTATAGCAACCTAAATAAGTTTGATTACTGGGGTGATAAGTGCTTCCTTACATAGCCCTTGAGGTCAGTTTTTACATGCAGATATTTCAGTCTCTATTATGGCCTGAACTAGTACTTGTTTCCTTTCTACAGTTTTTTGTTACTCACCTTCCGTTGATCCTCTATCCAGCATCATGTATTTCTGTAACTGTTTAAGGGCTAAGATGACATTTTGTCACTCAAATTATTTAGCACATAATTGGAAACTTATGTATTACCTCAGAGTATTTATCACTAATGAACATACATTTAAAGGTATATAATAAGTTTTACAAAATGTTTACATTTTCCAATCTATGACATTTGTTTGCCTCAGTAGCCTAACAAGTAGACTTAAATGTAATAGAGAATTTCATTATACATATATGCTTATTGAATCATACACATTTTTCTCATACATTAGTTACAGAAGAAGCTCTTAATGTAACTGATTAAAACATTAATGTCATGTACATAGCACATAGGCCTTAATATTTCCTGATTAATTGGCAAAATTGTTTTGTCCTTGACTGAGATCTATTAGGATTTTGTCATCGTCAGTGTTGTCATTCACATGTAATGAAATGATTTTCTGTGATATTACTTAAATAATTACATTTTCCACTGAAGTGAATTAAGAAGTGGTCATAATTTAAAATTGCCTTGCAAATTCTCAGTTGTCATCTTATGCATGGATCACATATTATTTCTTTAGGGGCTTGAAACATTTTCAGTGCTTTAAAATTTTGTCATTAGTGACTATTAAATCTCCAGTAATAAACAATTCAGTAGTCAGTTCAATAGTCAAGTCAGCTATGAGACAAAATGGCTTTCAAAATACAATTCCAAATTATTGCATTGCTTATTTATGTATTAATAATTCCAGTTTGCCTTATCGAATGTATTAATAATACCCAGTTTGCCTTATCAAATAGTTTGTCTTTTGTCCCAAACAAAGGGACCAGGGGGCCGCTTATCCTAAATACAAGTTGACGCATGTGCACCAATTTTCCATGTTGCCTATTTTCGCTTCTGCTGCTAAATCTCAGTGAGAGTGTGTTATTTCTGAAGTGAGTTTAATTAAATACACGATTCAGTCACTAGTTGTACTGTTAACATTTTTTTTTCCAATCGGCGACAATTGTGCGTGCGTTTCCGCGCACCAGTATGGTACGTGTCCTATTTTAATTGTAACTCTGATCTTATTGTTTAACAAACTCAACAATGAGACTTGTCTTTTCTTTTTTTTATTATGTTTGAGGTTTAATTCTTCAGTTACTTGCAGAAATGGCCAGTCAATGTGGTGCACTTAAATACAAATTATAATTTCTGCTATATGTAGCCTATATTTGCTATTTATTCTATCTTCTCAAGGTTGTAAAAATTTCAATCTACTGGATTCAGTTACATCTCGGCGAAATGAACTTACCTACTTCACATGATACTTCCCCTGTTGTGATACATGTATCACTGATATTATTAATTGTATTCATTTTCTGGGCTTGAGTTGAGTTTTATATTCATCATCATCATTATCAGCCAAGACCACTGCTAGACATAAATCTCCCCTAAGGGGCTCACACTCAAATTTTATAATAATAGTTACGACGACAGACCATCATAACTGGGTGTTATTTGGGAGTGTATCTATGTGTAATGTGTGTTGGTGTATGTGCACAGTGACGTCACCGCCGCGGATCGTCAAGCAGCCGACAGTAGAAGAGCTGCTGTTCCAGGTGGCGCAGCCCGGCGAGGTCGACAAGCCGTTCATTATAGAATGCGAGGCGGAAGGAGAGCCCGCGCCCAAGTATGTATCGTTTTTTTTATAAACATACATATATCAGTTTTTTTACTAATTTATTTATTACAATTACAATTGAGACTATATCTATCATAACAGATGTTCCGATTTGATAGCATAGTCAATGTTAATGGTACAATTGTCAATGAAGTAAACTGAATTAATTAAATTATGTCAAATAATAAAATGTCAGAAAAAAATTAAAAAGTTACAATAATAAAAAGTAAAAGTAATTAAAAGTTAAACTCAAAATGTCATAATAATTAATATGAATTTATGACGATGACGTTATCAGGCTATCTCAGTCGACTGCTGGACATAGGCCTCCCCAAATGAGCGCCTTCCCGTCCTGTCCTCGGCTTGTTGCATCCAGCATCTGCCTGCAGCATCATATACATGTGCATGTTTATAACAGGCAACTTTAGGATAAAGCGCTGTGGGGTTCGTAAAGGAGTGGTTGATGCGATTAAATTGGAACCCTAAGAGTACCCTCAGATTAAACTTTTCAATCATTCTGTTCCAATCATGATTTCATTACAGTGGTGTACAGTTGATATCTAGTATAATAAAGTACTAGTGTATGTAGTGTACTCTTGGCTAATTGGAAAGTAGTACTTATTATAGCAAAATTATAAATATCATAAGAATCTCCACAGATGGCGTTAGATCTTATACGAGGCTGGTAAATCACATACCTGTCTATGGTGAATTAATACTCGTTCGAATGATATGTACTTAGTTCTAATACGGTTGGTACGATCTCATCTTACACCTTGATAGATAATAATATTTTTTTATATTTAAGTCTATAAATATGCTCTATTAATCTCTTATGATGTATATTATGTACGCATAGATGAAAACGTGTCATTGTGCTTAATGGTATTTGTGTGTCATAGGAGAATTTATCCAGCCGAGAGTATTATTCATCTTTCTGTTAAACGTTTTTCTAGTATCTAAACATGTGTATATGTTATAATTTACCTTATTGTTCATCTGTTCTGACATGGATTTCTTATAGAGGAATACCTCTATAAGCAATCAAACCAAATACATATATCGCAAAACAAAAGAGAAGCAAAAGAATAAATTTGAGCATCAAATATGGCTTACAAACAGACATCGAACCAACTACTTTATTTTTAGCGGTCTCTTCAATCCAAACACATCACTGTTTTATAGAAATAATTTTGAATTTGCCTTATTTAGAAAATGTTTTAATAGTTTTAGTATATCCCTGGGGGAAACCCCCCCTATCTGCCCTCTTCCAGCTCCGTCCGTTCTAGTAAAATGAATATATTGTTTAAAATTAAACCAGTAAGTCCTAAGCGCCAGATGTAACTTTCCATACAAATTTATAATCAGTGTACACATCTCTTTTACATAGACTCGTTAGAATTGCTTTGCAGTAAAAAGGTTGGGGTGGGGAGAGAGGGAATTTCAAATTTTCCACAGCTGGATGTCGGGCAGTGGTCCGGTATTGATATTTAATTAACGGAACGACTTTAGAAACTGCGTTCAGATTGAACGCTTTTGAATTTTCCATTCAACTGAGAGCTCCAATTCTCTATTTACATCCACTTCCGACTAACTTCGTCCTCTGCGGGATGTAGACGAGATTTTTTCTCTATCAGTACCACATTGAAAATTAAATCTAAGAGGTATTTTAAAATTTATATGCGTACCAGCCTACGTATTTTACGGGCACATTTTCCGCTTTGCACATATTAAAGTGCGGAGAACGCCCTAAGAACTATATTTTGAGACGAGAAGTGTATATTAAAATTTGTGAAGATGCCAATTTCCGCACTTGTTGTTTGTTACATATTCTTCTATATAATATAATATTATTCATTAAGAAAACGTTACTTCACGTCCATAATCGTTGAATTGAAGGTGTGGGCAGAGGAGTGTAGTACATTAATAGTACATTCCTCATACTTACATGTTTTTTAGTTCATTCCATTTCCAAAGTAAAATATTAGCCCAAATGGAATATATGTATGTAATGTTATGTTAATTATGGTTTCCACGAATAGTCATATCTATATCATGTTTTACAAGGCCAACGTGGCCTAGTATCGGCCTAATTTTAGAGAGTGAGTTAATTAACCCAATATTGCAATTCACGCCAGCTCGCCTGCCGGCACTCGGGGCACGAATGTCATTATGATTGGACCTCTACATAAAACATGACAATACTCTGGAGAGCTCAACATACTACCGTTTGAACTCCGTAATAAAATCCAACAATGTCATATGCTTCGGATTTATCCATATAAAATACAGCCCTGGTAAACTTTATTATAAGATTTCCCTGTCACTTTCTTCTACTAACTTTCTATTTAGATTTTAGAACCTGATCGTGTTAATGCTAAGCTTCATTGCGTTTAATGAGACACTAATGGCTTATGTGAAAGTATTTTCCGCATCAAAACAACATTGTAAAGTGAGATTGACACTAAATAAATTTGATGTTAACATTTAGACATAATTGTACACAATCTGTACTGGAACAGCGTGGTGGAGAATATTTGAGAACACCGCTATCAACGGAGAGGCTCCTAGCCAGCTGTGGGACCTAAAACGGGTTTCAGTCAATTGCACTTGAGAAAAACCTTAAAAAGTTAACTTGGACTATTTTCGAATATAGGTAAATAGTTACCTGACAGATTACACGCAAATGATTGTTTGTTACACGTGTGTTTATTTCTAGCCAGCAATTTTCCCTCACCTCGCGGTCTGTTGACGTCCAAACCGGCTGATGATTAGTCGCGGTGCAGATACGCGGGATCCCTATTAGGGTCGATGTTATCTTCTTACATAGCAGCGTATTTGTTTTGGTTCGTGTAAGCAGATAGTTCGTGCGGTTGGCAAATTGCAGACTGTTCTTTTACATGCTTATTGGCTGTCGTCAGATGTTTTGGCTTATGATGTCTCATAAGATATATTTACAGTTCTAGATCTGACTTATTCCTGGCTATCAAAACTGAATTAGTCACTTCCTGTTTCAGACTATTTATTAGAAATTTCTAGCCTCAGTTGAGTGCTCTTTAAAGCTTACAAACTACAATTTACAATTACAAACATTTTGGCTTAATATAAAAGTGTCTTGTTGTTAAAGGAGGAAAAGCGTTATTTTTTATTTTTATTTGCGTCTATAGTTATTTTATCTTTATATAAACGACTTCCGCTGACAGACTCTGCAAGTCCATTAGTATAACAAATATATCGGTGACTGAAAAAGACTGTGTTCGTTAAGTCCACCAGCCGAAACGTGATCTGTTTCGCATTTTCCTACTTTGTGTAGAATCCCTCGGGATATCCGAGATTCCCCTTGTCGATTGAGCGCTTCCTTAAATACGGCTCCGGCGGATCTTCCATACCTACACAAAGATTTTGCAATGTAAAGTTATTTATTGTTACTAACATCAGAGGGATGCATAATTTTTTTACTATCAGATGAATAATGATAATAAACTTTGATTATCTCCGTGATTAATATCAAAATGTTTATCTGAATAACTCAATCAGTCAATTAATCATACATTGCTTGAACTGTCAATTGATTTTGATTAATTGCCAAATTGAGTTACGATGCCCATTTAGTTTCAATTAGTCACTGTAGATTTTTTTTAAATAGTAAGTGGGAAGTTTTCCTAAGTGGGCGTTACTGGCAATGGACATCTGCTATCGACCTTCCCGCAAAGCTGGTTGCAATCAGCCAGGAATTGTTATCTGTTTAGAAAAATTTCAGTTTTACAGTTCTTAATAAGAATATTACTTAGGATAACCCATCTGAGCGTTTACTAAGTTAGTTTACTAATACTGATGGTAAGCACTCACCAATATCTATGAACATGTGCAACACTCAAACACACGTCCAAGAGGAAGCCAACCTTTTCAGAAATACTTTTTTTTGTTCCTTTTTTGATAATCTAATTGTCTAATTTCAACATTACCAGAATCAATGTGTGAACTGACCAATTACAAAATGTATTAATACGCTATTTCTGCGGCGGTGTCGGCTGTCCGACGTGTAACCCGTATTTGTGGTGTTGGGTTCGGAAGTTGCCTTCAAATCGACGACGCGTGACCACTCTCGCGGCGCGCAGTCCTTTTACCATCTTTGCGTTAGGTCACTGCAACGTTAATATTAGCGCGACACGAAAATATTCAATTTTGAGTTCCCTTCTTATT
Source organism: Elbella merops (assembly GCA_018244855.1). Taxonomy (NCBI): domain Eukaryota; kingdom Metazoa; phylum Arthropoda; class Insecta; order Lepidoptera; family Hesperiidae; genus Elbella; species Elbella merops. The sequence continues at coordinate 3,444 of DWMG01005723.1, read as the reverse complement.
ATACACTAGGTTATGTAAGAATATTTTTTCAAATTTTAAAATATAACTTTTTTACTCTTAAAAGAAATTAAAAGTGAAGAGGATTTTTATATTTTAAGCATGTAGCTTTGCGTAATTTTTTGATTAACTTTTTTTTAATAAGCCCAGGACAAAATTTTTCCTTGACATACTTTCCGAAAGAGTGCTGCGGTGGTGTCAGCGAACGTGTAATGCACATAACACTCGGTTCCCTTAATTACTATAGCCAACAAAAAAAATCGATTTATTCGGCCCGGCCTCGTACCGATATTAACTTGTGTTTATTTTTTTTAATCGATCGGATATTTGATTGTAATAGCCACACGAATAGCTAACTTTACATGTAAGAGTACCAGACAGAACTTACTGACCTCGCTATAAAATACTATAGTACCTACGTGTTACATCTGCGTTCGAAAGAGTTAATCGATTCGCAGAACCGCAATGCAATGAATGCAGTCTGTCAGCGTGCTTTATCGCGATTTTTAAGATGTTGCCTATTCAAAATCGTAATAACTCTGATTAAATTAACAACCAGTTTTTACCTCACGGATGTTGTCTCGTGATAGCCCGATTTGTTTTACATATCTGAGGTCCTTCCTTAAGGTTCGTCCAGATCTGGCGAATGAGCCGCTGGAGAGCCGCGTGCGAGCTGCGCGCCTGTTGCTCGAGTTTGGTTACAGCATACGTTTGGTGCGCATTCTCTGTGCTACTGGTACTGCGCGTGAACGTGAAAGGCACGCGTGCAGATCGCAATCGGCTCGCGCGCGAGCTGTACATTCGCGGTGCATTCGCTAGATTTGGACGCACCTTTATGTGATCCCGACGGTCGCAGTGTTACGTAATATAACCATGTATGTATCTATATAGATACGCATTAAACGTTTTATAGTAAGATTCTCGTTTTACAGTGATATTCTCGATTTCAGAGATATTACGGATAATTATTAATAACTTAGAAGATGTATATTGCTTCACATATTAAGGATCGTCTTGAGCACAGTCTACCGAGAGATTTTATTGATTATACTGTACGTTAAAAGTCCCCGCTGTCCTTGGTGTGACTTCGGCTCGGCGCTACGTCGCCGCGTCGACGCCTTGTCGTCATCGCGTCGCCGCCGTGCGAATCGCAAACGCTATGTCATAGTGACCCCGTTGCGGTATCGACCACTTGTCCGAGAATTGTACTAAAATGCAATAATGTGTAGTTTCGCTTAATGCTACTGGTCCGTAGTGGCTACTACACATTTATACATATATAATATATACTTAACATGCCTTGTAAACTAGTTAGTCATTTTCCCAATCACTTAATCGCTTTAGTATCAATAAGTGTACAGTGTATGTTACTTTTATTCAGGAAATTTAAAACTTCTGCTTCCGTAAATGTTATGTTATGAAACATGCGTACATGTACCATACAAGAAAATCTAAGATAAAACTCTATATGTCAAGGAAAACAATGATTCAGAACAGTTTAAAGCCAGAAATACTTCAGTGAACATTTACAAACGAAAATGGGTTAATTTCACACAAGATTTTTATTCTCATGGACACCCCATTATGTGTATCATAAATACAGTTGTCAAGAATAATAAAAAATGCTATGCAGGTTAAGTTATGAATCTGGCCGCAAAAATTGCAATTTGTGACATTTTTTACAAAGGAAGAGAATAAGCGGTCGTATAAAAGCCATGTTTAGGTGATAGTTGCACTGAAAAACGCGGCCATGACACATTGCTGCTTCTGAAAAATAATCATTAATAACTTAAATCACACCATGTACCTACTCGTATTGACGACAGGACAATTTCATTGTTCTCTGATATACGACGCAGCTCCGCCGTAACGTTAATGTCCAGAGAGTACCACTGGGTGAATGGGCCCCCGGTGGATTGAATTGTGGCCAAGTGAGGACAGATTAAGTAATAATAAATTGGACATAATGCCAAGTTGAATTAGACGTATGTGGATCAGTGGGGCTTGGCGCTGCTCCAGGCTACGTACGCTCGGATCGGATTATACGCAATGAATCAACGACGCTAATTTCAATTAGCAATGCAAAAGTTCGCTACTAAAAGCTTTTCGTTATGCACGGGTACATAACGAAAAGCTTTGAGAGAGGGAGAGCATAACGAAAAACTTTGATAAAAGAGAGGAGATCCATATTGCAGTACTACTGTAATAATAAATAATAGTAATCGACCTATTTCAATTACTATTATAATGTGCGCTATAATGACTAGGAGAAGACAATGCCTAATATAAAATATATGAAACATTTTATAAAATTTTGTAGGCTTGAAAGTCGAGTGGGTCCTTATAAGATTTGAATCCACAAATGGACCTCTTAGATCCTCTTGTCCGTGAGATATCCAAAAATGATGACTGAACCCTACGATACAGTCATCATTCACCAATCTACATTGGTTAGAAGTAATTATGCAATAGCAAAATTTAGAGAAATGTATGCTTTTTAGGGCAGGACGATGTCTGCCGGGTACGCTAGTAATTACATAAAATACAATTAAATTAGACTGCCTTGTTGATCGAAAGGTGGTTGCAAGCGTGACTGCCGATTGACGGGAGGCCCTGGATTTAAACTCGGGTCGGGTACAATTGGATTTTTCTAATTTAGAATTTCTAGTAGGTAGTGGCTCGGAGTCTGGATCTGTGCCCGGTGTATGGCAATAGGCTCACCACGCCTAATAGTGAAACTTGGCAGTATACTACACTCGTCTGCCTACCCCTTCTGGAATTACAGACGTGATGTTACGTTACTTAAATTATAATTTTTGTACAGGAGGTTCTTAAAAAATTTTACGATTTGTATCTGTATAATTATGAAAAACATATATGTATAAATATTTGACCTAGATACAAAATACAGTTGTATTGTTACAATTTGTAAAATGTAGTTCTAATAGTGTGCAAAATAAAACTGAAACCACAATCGCGACCGAAGTTTGTGCGAAAACCTCAAGGCTCTGATATCGGATCTGTGAAAGTTGGGCAAACTCAATCGGGTGATGATTCGTAGAGGGCATGCCGTAACCGTAAAGGAACAAATAATCAGATTCAGAATGGCGTGACACCGTGAGCTCGCGAGGCCGATGATGTCAGCACATTCACTGTAGGCCCGCTTTGTGGAAATGTCAATGACGTGCTTGTTTCCACTTGTGCTTCGAACGAACGTTGCAATGCATTGTTAAGATAAGGAAAAAAGTTGGAAAAGGTAAATATATTATAAACAGCGGCTGTACTTCCTCTCGTTTAATGTGCATCTAACAAATATCCGTGGTCAAATATAACAGTCACCGTTGGCATTTCATCTAGATTGAAATTGTACTCTACAGTACATCATTATAATACATACTTTAGGAGATATCATAGATTCAAAATTAGTCGCAACAAAAAATCACACTT
>DWMG01005722.1:0-10009 GCA_018244855.1 Elbella merops | reverse complement strand
TGGCAGACTATGGCCTTAACCCTCTCAATATGAGAGGAGACCCATATTCCAACAGTGGAATTGTAATGGGTCGATTAATAATTTTTTTTTATAAAATCACTCAGTAAGGCGAGAATATTAACTGTGAACCAAATACATACATACAAGTATGTACACATAAAAAAGTTTTATAAGATAAACACGAGCGGCCCGCGGGCATGTCGCTGATTAAATATTACAACAGCTGATTTGAAGCCAACATAACAGCGTATTATATGTTTACGTACGTAATGTACAGTTTTTAACTTTTCTAACGTTTCTTTTTTGTTATCCTGACCATAAATCAACATTAACATTATTAATTATCAATATTTTTGTTTCGTTTCACTGCTGGACATGGTTCTCCTCTCAAAAGATAAAGGGCCATAGTCTACATATACTGCTAAGTGGTCCAGACTGGCTAAGTACCGGTTGGCAAACTTCAAACTTCACTGGCGACTTCACTTGCCAACTTCACGCCTTGAAGAATTTGATGTTTTCCATCACCATTACATGGTGGTGGAATGGTCACAATGGCTGCCTCCCAGTACTGTGATTCAGCACGTGATATTAAATCGGTAATTTGTTATAACCATCCGAATCGGAGCCTCAGTTTCAACCCTTGCGGCTGTGACTCATTTTATACATTGATATATTTAAATTACTGCGACTCATAGATCCTCATAATTAGTGGCAAATTTTTGTTTAAATTATACCATAAAAAATATTTTTTTTAATTCCAGGTCAATTAAAAACCATGTCACATCCGATGCGCCTGCGTCGGTGTACATAATGTAGCTTGTCCCACTTTTTTATTACAGTATACTAATAACAAATTACTGCGGAAGCTGTACCGATATGTACACAAAAATATATTGCACATTTCATAGACAGCAGAGCAATTAATATTTGGAAAATACATTTGTTTATGGAATTCCATTTTACTTCTATCCATTATTCCACCTTAATTATTAAATTTATTAAATGTTTCCATTCCTATAAGTTTTCACCCTGTACTTACTAAATATGTATAATATATTTAGTAAAAGCGAATATTGTCTATGCAGCTTTCAACCGGTTTCACTGAAGATCGCGGGTGAGACTGGACAATGACCTGAGATACTGGAATGTGGATAAAATACAAGATATCACTTCTTATCAAACTACATATGAATATTGGTTTTTATAAAAAAGATATTTTTTACCACATTAAGTATATTCACGTAAGATGCATTAGAATAATGTAAAAAGAATTGCACAATGAGTGCTGATGAATTGCTGATGGGTGGGTCAGAAGTCTCCGAACTTGACATTCGTGCATGAAGAACGTGATTAATGTAGACAAAGCATGTCAGGTCTTTAAGCATGGATATGATTGTTATTCGGTGCACTCTGCATACCCCGTGAGTGATCCGAGATGAAAATTTGATGATAGTCATTATAATAACGGTAGTAACGCCATTAATATCCATAATCTACATACATAAAACAAAGGAACAGTATGAAACTTTGTATAAAGAATATCTATCTTTACATGATTCTGCAGGATTGTCTGTTTGACTGATTGTCTATTACGTTGTAGTGCACACATCGCGAATATATTTCGCACTGTACCATTCAACTTCACTTTTACTCGTGAAACGGGTCTTTTTTCCACTCAGACGCAGTTACTTTCACCGTTCGAAAGTGCGATTTAAGACTTGAACGGGCGCAGAGAGGTTAAGCGGTCTTTAGAGTGAATCGTGCGATTCTAATGACATTTTGTAGCGGTCCGAGATAGCTTAAGACGCGTTAGTATCTGGAGTGTTCGTGTTACATGGAGAGCTATTTGGGTCACATCTGGACAAGAACATCTCAGCGCAATTCGAGGAATCTTTTGCCCGTATTACTCTACGCGGTATAAGGGCTAATTATGTAATTTATTGGACAAGGGAATGACAGCTCATTTCGAAAAAGCGTCTACATAAAATACTCAATGCTAGGGTAGTTATCTATACATTGAGATATAGAAGATAACTATATCATACATTTGTCTAACCCTATCAAAATTCTTCGCAATATGTATGACCTGAAGCGTTTTAAGATTACTATCATTTCAGAACGAAATCAATTCGTAGAAAAATTTAATTAAGAAGTCGATCTCACTAGCTATCGTTGTGACTAACATAACAGATTGATAAAGAATTCGATGCCGCTTAAAATCTTCGAATACTCGGTTATCTATCTTTTCTGGGTTAAAACTTGTGATGCGAAACTAGCCTCAGGGACATCAGGTCAAAGGAACACAAAATACATTCAATCATTCGTCCCTGGACGAAAAAATTTAACGATTGCCAATAACCGAGATATAAATTTAAAAACCTACATATTCATCATCACGTGTATGAGTGCAGTGTTATGCGATACTCGTGCGACTGCGAACTGCGATGCGATATTAAATGGTTTGTGTGCAGTAATTTGCGCTTTTTGCGCAGATGACTGCGCATTTCAACTTTATCCTCAAACCTACCAAATAATATTCTCTTCATATTCCAGTTTGATTTCAATTGAAGTCGGATACTAATGAATATCTTCAAGCTGCATTCTCGCCATTGTTTGTTTCATCATTGCAATCTATAATAGTAGTTTTATTATTATATCGCCCCACCAGATCCTGTAACCAGTCCTTTACAGAGTAAACAGAGAGCATCGATATAAAATAGTATCTGATGTCATTGGCGACGTAGTAAAGTAATGATAAACGATAAGAACTGTGTTCATTTACAACAGTGTTGGTGTCGATTGACCCAGTTTATAATTAATGCTCTCGATATTAGCGACACTGAGTCATTGGGGCGTAGCCAGCGAGGCGCATCGAGAGACGCTTTCCCGCAGCCTTGTACACGCAAGCTTTTTGTTTAGTTTCTAACTTATTACTATTATATTATTACGCCGGGTAGGTTGACAGTACCGATTCCCAAACATATCTATATAGAACTGACTCGCTTTTATTTTCATTACTCTTCATAACGCACGCCAGTTTCAGAGAGTACGGACTCCCCCATCAGCCAGTGTCTCACTTATTTTGTCAAGATAAGTGAGTATTTGTCTCTCTCGGTGCCTACATATATCTAGCTAGTTTTTAAATAGCAAAATTTTAAATTAAATTAGTATTTTGAAAAGGCTGTATGTCAAAAATGATGGTATCAACCCCATTCTAAGTAAAAATTTATCGATCCTTTTTGGCGCGCACCTGCAAAATGTAGAATGAGCTTCCATCCGAAGTTTTTTCCGAAGCATGACATGGGGTTTTTCAAGAAAAGTCCAAAGAGAGCTCTCCTTCGAAGCCGGCAAAGCATTGACGACTCCCCGGGTGTTACAAGTGTGCATAGGCGACGGTGACCGCTTACCAGCAGGTGGCCCATTCGCCTATTTGCTAGGCTAAATGTAAAAAAAAATCCCCCTGTCAATTGTTGATTAATATTTGTTTACGCTGCTACAGCTCTGAATTGGAGATATACCTATTATCGATAGCTGCGTGTAAGTTATACAACTCTGTTAATACTTTGACCAAAAAGGGAGTACCACTATCCTTATTTTTGCCGTGAAGGGCAAGTCCCCGTTGTTGTTACTATTTGAAAAGTGGAAAAGACAAGTCATCATGGATAGAGACACATCTATGTCCGTCTGACGTCACAGAGAAGATCAGATTCTAAAACTTAACAATTACTGCATACAGCTGAAAGTGGTTACAGACGATGAATGGACAGAAATAAATCAATGCTTAGATATTATCCTCCGCATTTTTCAAATATAAATATTGCACCAATATTTACTTCATTAATTAAATCATATATGCAAACATATCTTCCATCACCATGATCAGGTGCATAAGCCCGTTGATGGAAATAAGGCTAACCAAGGTATCGCAGAACGTTATTCTAGGGTTTTTTTTCAGTTTTGGCGTCGTTCTAAGTCAAATTTCACAGTTAATTAAACTATTATTTAACTACCGATTGTAATCAAGGAAATTGGTATTTAAATACCAATATTACAAAATATTTCAACAAATGTGCAGAAATTTATAATCAAGGTTTTTTACATATAACATCATTTAATTCTTCGTGAATTGATCCGAGACCAAAAAATCGGACTGACGTACATATTTGCTACTAATAAATTGCAATTAACAACTTTTTCGAATAACTGATTACGAAAATACATAGAGTGTTTTCCTCTTAGTGTAATTATAACCAATTTTGAAAATGCCAAAAATATTCTCCACGCCAGTATCGTTGGAATTTAAATACATGTCAGAATATTTTAACCGAATTACTTTACGTCAGAGTTTCACGAAACTTTATTATCTTTATTTTCAATTTTTTTCATCGTTATGGGTAGACGATGCCATCTACATGTGAAGGGTTTTTGAGATTTAATAACAGTTTCTACTTGGCTATATTGGTCCTTATGAGTCAATCTATAGGTTCACCCCCATGGTACGTAAACGTAACTGGCCAAACGTGGAAATGTCCTAAGTTTAGTAGTGCAGAGGAGTGCCTCTGCCTACCTATTCGGGGACTACAGGCATGATATTACGTTATGAAAGTCAAATTTTGCAATTTGAAAATCGATACCTATCCATGAATAAGTTTGCAACGCGGTATAATTTTATTTGTTTCTCTTCTTTCATATTAAGTAAATACTAATAGAGAATACCTTGAGATAGCTTCGTAAATGGTAATCTAATCAAAGTAGGCAGTGCATAAGTTATACTAACCAGACAGTTTATATACTAGATATATACATTAAAAATTATACTAACATACAAATATATCCACTTCACTTTTTAACAGAGCATTCACACAAAATACTTGTTAATTGTGCACATTTGTTTTAAAAATCATCGTTAGCAACCTATGGTGTGCTATGTTTTTCTACAATCAACAAAATTCTCAATCTGACAAGTTATTCGACTAACCATTAATCGTTTCCATTCCACGCATACGTTGAATAATCGAATTATTGCGGTGATTGAATGTATGTATATTGATGAGTCTTATACATGGCATAATGGCTAAGAATAGGTGAAGAAACTCTCAGATCTTGAGTACATAATATCTATCCAAAAACCATGCATAAAGCGACATTCTACTAAAAATATTGTTGGGGTGCTTTATGGGCTTCTGCAAGGATATCCCTGTATTTCTTTAAACATTGTGCCGGGCTTAATATAAAACTCGGCGGAAAATATTTCTCTCGCGAGAGCTGTGGTTTCGACAAAAAAACGTAACACGCCAAACAGGGCACAACATAATAAAATTGCACGAAATATTCGACAAAGGCGTAACAACTCGAAATGGTATTGTGCATTGGCCTTCACAATCGTGTTATGTCTAAAGTCTGGATATTTTTTATGACGATGTGTAGTGTTGTTAGTCTGATGCTGAGAAACCACTGACTTGAAAAGACTTGGAATAGACTATAGAATTGAAATATCAGCGTTATTATTCATTTAAGACCTTGGATGTTATAAAAAAGTGTCGATAATTGGATTTCCAGGTTGCCTTTCTTTATAGCAAATTCATTAAGATTAATTAAACAATTATTTATTTATTTGAAAGGCAATATAGTGAATAATTGGTTTGGTAATAAGTTACTTACGCGTCTAAAACTTGCCAGTTATTTACATAAACATCACTTTTCATTGTGACTACAAACATCTACAACCGTGATTAAAATATTTTTTTGTTTAATACCTTATATAATATTTCTAAGCTTATGTAGTAATTGTAATAGATCTATCTATAAAGGTATTCTAATAAGTCTGTCGGGGTACATCTGTAATTAATTCCAGAATCATTTTCTAATGTTCGAAATGTCGAACGAATAATCGAAATGTTCTAAATGGTATTGAAATAATCTTCAACATCATCGTCAAAACTATTTATGGTTAAACTTTTGGACGTAACTCTAATTTTTAATGTAGGTAACACATAATTTTTATGCATGGCTGCAATAAACTGTAAAAAAGACCAGAAGATGTAAAAAAGAAAAAATAAAGAGGAAAAATTTTCGACCTCCACATCTTCGACAATGTAATATTCGAAGTAAACATTTCAAAAAAACCCGCACAAGAAAACTTGGCTGTTCCGCTATTGGCACTAACTTAAAGCTGGTTTAAATGCAAAATGCAGTGAAAGTGAATATGAGACGTTTCGTAAAACAAAAATGCAACATTTAAGAAATTCAAAATGACGTAACGATCTATATATTGACACAGTTTGTACTCAATTATTGTGTGATAAATAACTTGTTTAAATTTTGGCAGATTAAAGCCCGTATCGCTCGGAAATTATGTCTTCACAGATTAAAAATAAAGACAGAAAGTCACATCAAGCAATTTATGATTTCATATCTATAACAACAACAGAAAAACCTTTGTTTAATAATTGTCGCCTTGATTGCCTGCCTTTGTTTCGGCTTTTTTGGAAAAAATATTATACATAATAATTTTGTAAAGCTATATATTGTGAGCAAAAATGTCATAAACCTCGATTCCTTGTATATTTGTTGAAAACATACGAATAACACGGCGCTGTTAATTAATTTTACGTTGAAATTATAAAAAAAAACTAGTGTTTATTTAAAAAAAGAACAAAAATATAATACAGACGTGATGAATTAAATACTTGCTTGAAATTTATTTAAAAAATAACACCACAAATGCTTCTAAAGTGCTTGACATTTAAACATTGGTCTTAAAGTTCCATTTAACAAATTAATCTGTTATGTATCTCTGTATGTTAGGTAGTCGTATTGTAATTATAAAAAGTTATATATATTTCCGGAAGAAAAGAAAACTGAGACTGCAAGACCATAAACCCCTTGCGACCATTTTGATATAATATTCGGTTTTATATAAATCCTGCGCTATATATCTGCTGTACTATATCCTGTATATAACTGCCTCGTTGATCGAGTGGTTGCAAGCGCAACTAATCCACAGGTCCTGGTTTTGACCCCCAATTCGAGTACTATCGGGTTTTTGTAACCTGAAATCCATAGTATTTGCTTGGAATCTAGATTTGTGTCCGGTTTATGACAATTAGTTCACCAGCTATTCCACAGTAGGACGTAAACGTACCTGGTGAAACATGGGAGAGCAATACACTCCCTTGCCTACGTCTACGGGAATTATAGACGTGATGATTCGTTCCTGTGTATTATATTTGATTGTTAATAAACTCCTTTTATTATGTTCGGCTACATACAAACCCTTTTTAAGAGACTCGGTAGCTCGGTGTTCAGACGGCAGGACGGCATATAGACATGACAATGTTCTAGATATTCGGCTTTTAGACCTCTTTGACTAAGATTCTAAAGATGATTAATGATCAGTTAAAACTAAGCCATTTAACGCATTGATTAACAATTATGTATCCATTGTGTTATACATGAACCTTTTTATTAAATTCGATTAGATCTTTATTGCAAGCAGTGATAGCCTAGAGGTTAAGAATTCAGCCCCCACTCCGGGGGTGCTGGGTTCAAATCCGCGCGCACCCCTTTACAAATGTGCGTTTTAAAATTTAAATATCACTTGGTAACGGTGAAGGAAAACATCGTGAGGAAACCTACACACCTTAGAATTTAAAAAAAACAATTCTATGGTGTGTGAAGTCTGCAACCCGCACTTGGCCAGCGTGGCAGACTATGGTCTTAACCGTCTCAATATAAGAGGAGACCCATATTCCAACAGCGGAATTATAATGGGTCGATTATTAGATCTTTATTACAATTCTATTTTATAATGTACCCCTTTTGTAATGTTTACGTTGACATAAGCCTTTGTCATTACACTCACTTTTATTTATATTACGGTAATATTGCCATATTTATTTCTCGATAAGAACTTATAATGAGACGAGGTCGCGAGCATTCTCGATTCTCTCGCGTTCACATTAACGGAGAACGACTTATACATTGTGTTATTTAAGAATTTCCTGCTTTCATATGAAGTTGAGAGTTAAAAAAATATTTAAATGACGTAAATGAGTGGGCTCGAACGGTCCATTAGTGTATTTACAGCTTAATAAACCGTCTCGTAGTTCGAACGAATATGGTATATGTACTTTCAAGTACTTTATTATGCGTCATGTTTCAGTTTCGAAGTGTAGGTACATATGCCTTTGTTGTGCTGTTTTATTTCTGCTAAAATCCATCCTATAGAACTGGTTGGCTACATCGGCTAGTAGATTGTTGATGATTAAAATGTTGCATAATTAAAAAAAAGTAAAAAAATATTTCTTCAAATTTAGTGGATTGTAGATACTTGAAAATTGTGATATTAAAAATAGTAGATAAATCCCAAATTTTCTTTATATGTATGTTGAAAATTGCACTTCCAACCGTTCGAATTTTGATCCTTGAGGATAGTCAAAGAAAATGTACGGCTGAAGGTCTATATTTTCGTACGTCGTGAAAAGATGACTTTTATGACCACCAAAATAATTAAAGCTAATAATTAAAGCAAATAGTACCATAAAATAATAAGTGTTTTACAGTCCATAAAAGCCTATGTCCAGCAGTGGATTGAGATAGGCTGATGATGATGATGAATCCAAAAAAACAGTCGCGCCCGGTGTATGGCGATATGCCCACCACATATTCCAGTGCGGAACGTAAACGTGACTGGTGAAAATTGGAAGTGACTTCTCTGCCTACCCCTTCGGGGATCACCCACTTGACGCCTTATTCTAGACTTATTATTTGCTTTAAAAAATAAACCAAATAATAAGTCTAAAACAAAAATCACGTCTGGTTTCTATTTTCCTCCATCCATTTTCGAAGAGTACTTGCGCAGCCCACGTAAAATGCACTTTCTACACACTATAATTATGTAGAGAGTTCATTTAATTATTTCTAACAATAATAACCGCTGTTGTAGAGATGTTTGAGAGAAAATTTTACACAGGCAACAATAGTCATGAGTTAAATGGTTTTACGCGTTGTATAAATCAGATATCGTAATAACTACTTAATATACATATATTGGTGTTGCGGATATTCGCATCCGCATCCGCAAATGCGGAGTATCCGCAGTAATTTCAACATCCGCATCCGTACCCGCATCAACTCATGCGGAGTTTTTGCGTGCGTATTTAGTGAAAAAATGAATAAAAATTTCGCCACCAACAAAAACAGTATCTGGACTTATTATATACTAGAGAAAAGTGATCCGGAGAAGTCTAAGTGTAAAATATGTAATAAACGGTATTCGCGAAAGGGTACGTCCCATACGATCACAGAGACATCTCTGAATATGTGCTTCTCTGAATATGAAGTCGATCTCGTTCCTCGTCACAACGTCGGGGCTTCGCCATGGCCACTTCCTCTGGGGCTTGTTCTTAAACAAGAAGTTCATTAAGAAAAGCCCCTCCTTCTCTAGGAAGTCGACTAGCATTTGCCCCTGTGATTCCTGGATCAATAACCATGTGGGCCTACTCGAGATTCGTCGCCAATCTGGATTCCCACTTTGGCGTTAAAGTCCCTCATAACAATGTTGAAGTGGGCCTTTGTGGTGTTGTGTAAAGCCTTGGATGTGCCTTCAAACATATCCTCAACTTCTTCGTCTAAGTGTGCCGACCCGTATACCTGAATAACCTTTAATGCTTGGACAGCTGAAGTATCAGGTACGCTACCCTGGTCGACACACTCGAGATTTTTTCGACATTGTTAGAGAGGGTCCTATTGACGAAAATACCCTATGCCGCCCTGGGATGTTTGGCCGCCCACATAAACCCGGATATAATTTTAGAGGACATAATTTTATTACTGATTTCGTGTACAATGCAATGAACTGTACTGAACTGAACTTGAAACTGTTTTCAGCGTTATACGCAGATATTTATCGCCTTCACCAGCCGGGGTTTCCAGCGAACAACTATTTGGTGGAGCTGGGTTAATATATGATCCACTACGAAACAGGTTGGAGGCTGAGAAGGTTGCA
>DWMG01005721.1:0-10009 GCA_018244855.1 Elbella merops | reverse complement strand
AACAGTTTAAACATCACATAAACTTCGTATGAACACACCGCCAACTCCATCGACTGTTCCACCACGCGTACACAGCAAATTGAAATGAATAGTAAAAGTAAGCACGTTAACGAAAGCAATGTATGAAAATCCGTTAGAAACATGTAATTGTGTATTATTTACACATATAAAAGCACCTCAGGAAGTGCTCGCTGTTAAAGATGTTCTCACGATAGGAATGATTGCTGAAGGCCGGCTTTATAGCAGGACAGTGGTTTAATTAAATAACTGTTTTCCAACGAATAACGGCAGACAGACTTGGAGCGCGCTTGTCTACGCGTGAATGTTTAATATTTAGACGGGAAAGGCACCACATTGGTACCTGCTTAGATGGTTGGTTGATATAAACAAAGCTGCGACGCTAACGACGCCGTGTGAGGATTACGGGTCTGGAGGGTTCCATCTCTGTCCGAGCAGTTCATGCAGGGACAACTTCTCGAAGCTATCTCCACTCTAGGCACAACTCCTCTGATCATGGTGTCATAGGCGACAGAAACGTGACCATATAATAATCATAAGGTGGCAGCCTGAATGTTTGCCATGCCTTTTAATAACACGCCTCTACTACCTTTAAGTGGTAGGTAGAATAGTGCAGTATTTCCCATTAAATTGGGGGTGAACCTATTGGCATACAACTAGCTTAAATTTAGAGTTACCATCCTAAATATCCATTAATACCATCCCCGACCTCGGAATCAAACCCAGAACAGAAGACATTGGTAATTCCTCGGATGCTGCAGCATATCTAGGCGATATCCAATACATTGGGTGACGTGTTCATAGTGTGAAAACGCCTTTCGCTCTCGACTTAAGAGTCTAATGTGTAATCAAGCTTATCTTTTTGAGTAATGATGTGTCAATCAAATATATATTTTTATAACACAGACGCACGCCTAAAGTTATATAATACAATTTAATGGATTCTCAATTATATAAAATCTTTTGAACGTAATTTTTTTTCTAAATTAAATTTATTTATGCATTTGGCGTTCTATATTTAAAAGCTATTTTTTTAAATATATTCAAACACCATCAATATCAGCGCAGCATTTTGCGATGTGTATGACGACGGCGTTTAAATAACACGACTTTATTTATCAAATTCTTCATTGAAAAGGTCGGTTAGCTGTGACCATCTGCTTACCCCAGGGTGAAACTTAACGCTATTATACTGTACACAAATAAATAGGCTGCAATGCGCTGATTTTTATAGCACGAGTCACAAAAACATCTGCTTAGCTATACATAGTTGTATTTGATTTCAAACTCAACTTTATTGCCGAGGGACAAGTCGCTTAGTTGCCTGCAATTATCCGTAATACTCGTATATTCCAACAATTAAGCTCTGTTCCTTTGTATTAAAATTGGAACCATATCTACTTAAACATAAGGTTTAAATTCAATATACGTATGATTTGTCATGGAATCTATATTATCAGTAGCACTCCTTTCCATCTGCTATGGATGGAACCAGATGGATTTTTTTTTGGTGTGTTTAAACACGTGTGTTTTGTATAGTTATGTGAGTACTTAGTGTGATAGCAGCGGCATATGGTGTGGGTACAGCTTTATTCATTTAATTACATACATATAATGACGAGAATAATAATTAATGTATACGAAACACGTTAGGTCTGTAAGGATAGAGATCTTTGGTGTCGTGCTCTCTGCTTATTGGATAAGGGACCTGGCGTGATATAATATGCTAATATATAATATTATTTATTACATATTTCATTCTCCATTCATGTTTTTCCCCTGATGCTTGTCAAATTCGCGTTTCATTTACAAGCAGTTAAAAATAATAATTTTACTAATATAATAATAAAGTAACTTCACTAATATAATAATAAAGTAAAAGTAACAAAAATGACGGAGCAACTCCCACATCTCTGTCTTTCCGAATTAGATCTTGCACTATAGTATGGTGACCAGGTAGTTTGTAAGCATTACAAGAAGAATTTTTATATACATTGAATTCTGCCGCTCATCACACAATTTTATTTTGTGGGAATTGAAACCACAATACCCCGATGCCGTCATTAACCACTTAACCAATAAACCAATATCATATCAAATTGAAATTCACCATAGCCGACGACCGCCAGCTGGTTTTTAGTATAGATTTCATAATGTGTCAAAACATAGAAACATTGTTGCGTATACGAGCAGAATGCATTGTGCCAGCTCTGACTTAGCTAACGCCTTTATAACACGACACAGCTAGAAAATACTTGTTATTCAAGTTAGTGTGATTAAATAAGAGTTAAAACACTATTACATCATCACGTTAGGTCCTTTAGAGGTAGGCTGAGTGCTCTATCCTTACAGACCTGAGATGTTTCGTATACATTCATCACTTTCTTTGTACACCTGGGTGGTTTTCGTAACTTTCGACTCCCCTCCCTGGGTTATTTTTTCAAGATAGGTGAGCGTTGGTCTCCCTTGTCATACCTATGCATCTGTCAACATTCAAAGTTGTAAAAATATGGAAGCGAAAGATAAATTAGGAATTCATTTTGCTCTGAATATCCGACAAATAGCGCGGGTAATGGTGCTTTATTGTCTGTTATTGTCTAGTAAACAGAGAAAGATAGTAGAAAACAGCAGGATTCAGAAGAGTCACGAGCGGCTGATATGGCACTGACCAGGGAAGGTCTAAATCTAACAATGGACAAGGGGGACAAGAGTAATCGATGAATAGACTAAATAGAAACATAACTAAATATATAATAGAATACATAAATCTATTTATTATTTCCAATAAAGCTGCTAATAAGTTGATCTTCTGATTTATAACTGACGTCTATTTCCGTTACCGTGGAAAACATCGTCGTGTTTACGTCGGAGAGTGGGTCTATTACTATTTCTATATCCTGTCGTTTTTACAGCTTTGTACGGTTTTGTAATATAATCTGTTGGTGTATTACACTTTAGTATAAAAAAATAATAATTGCTGTGTTTTATGATCTGCCAGTCACAAATTAATTGACAAAATGTTACCAATATTAATACATAGGCTGTTTTTTCCTTATTAATTTTAATAATTAATCAAACACTTGTCTAACATATTCGCTCAAGGAAACATTACCATAAAAAACATAAATGAATGTTAAATTTAAACTAATAAGTACATAACGCGCGTTTTTATATGATTGCATTTCGCCTCAATGACGCAATGTCGAACAATTGATAAATTCGAACAGCAGTCGCTGGCACGCACGATGCTTGCTACACAGAGTAAAAAATAAAATGATTTGCGTCTACGCCTTGCCCCGTGACCTTTGGTGTGTTGCTTAAAACAACGTGGACGGAGCTACCCAGCTACCTATCTACTAACCAAATCTGTCTTAGTTTGATACCCTTCAAGGGTAGAGCCAATTGTACTTGACAAAAGATTGCGACGTTTCGTCAGCTGAATCGTTTCATTCAATGTCCGTCACTCATTGTTCTTGTTCGTTCTATCTCATTTATCTTGAGAAAATCATGTGACGTGATCATTCTGAGTGACATGAGTAAAAAACCTTTAGAAAAATTTCATAGATCATATAGTTTGATGATGGATTATTTTGCACAAGATCATTCGATCAAACAGTTTGTAATGTAGGTTAGCTTATTAGTTCAAAAGCTTACGATAAATTTAAAAGATAACAAATTACATTTATTAATAACAGAGACGAGGTATAAAAGATTGTTGATAGAGAATGTGATTAAATCCAGCTACCTCGCAGAAGCGTATAGCAGCTAGCAGTAAGACACCGTAATGGTACTCTTTAATCCGGGACAATATTAATGTTAATGCAGTGATAATTTTCGCGTCATCTAAAATGTTCGAAGTTTAGGTGACATTCTCAAGGCGTTTTGCCGCTGTTTTTAGTTATCACGTGCTGGACCACTTGCTCACGTCATTGTCCATGTGGAAATGAAAAAATAATTGTAATTAACTTGTCAGTCTGGTTGTTATTTTAACATCTGAAAGATAACTTTAGAAGCTTAGAGAAAAACAAGGTGCTCTTTATCTTTAAAATACTTATGTGTTTCTATCACTAATGGTATACCAGATTGTGATGCCGCTGATGTGGCAATACTATGAACTTCAAAGAATGCAATAAAAACTGTGATCGAATTGGTTTAACACTACACAATTCCACAGAAGTCAAGTGTCAAATCAAATAGAGTTTTTCTGAATGGAGTGTATCGGAGCGCTGAAGGGAGCCACCGAGCGAATCGTCACGTACGTAAACTTGAGCTGAGATGAAATACAATCTTTCAATGACATTGTAAAATTATTCAAACATTTTGTTACAGCAAAACAAGCCTTAAGATGACAAGCACAGAGTTTAAATTTCTTACACTTAATACGAATGTGGAAATTGAACAGCATTATTAACCTTGTCGGCAAATCGCGTTACTAGATAGATCTTGCTGTGCATCAACTGAATTTCGGAAATTCCAGAGAAATACAACCCTTATATTTATTTACAAAGAGTTCACGTTTATATTTGTCTCATAGACCATCGTATAAGCGCTGTAAGCAAATAATATTACAAAATGTTACTTTCAATAAATTTGGTTCCTATTATGAAGATGTTAGAGTCGTTTTTGTTGACGAGAGGCAAAAGAACAAGTTCAACGAACCAAACGAGTGCCTAAGTAAATAAATAGGCGCGAGGAAGGTGAAAGAAAAACGGTACCTTCAGCCGATAATTCTATAGAACTCTTTGATAATGGTAGAATTGAGTACTCAATACAGATTGGCAATAAATTTTCAATGCGCTAAATAGATATTTCTAATCGCGACCGATCACGGTGCATTGCAGTCTATTTAAGCATGGTTAAATGTTATGGCCGCCGAGGGCAGCAGCGTAGGCGGAGCGAGTAGCTGTGCTCTGCGATCTCCGACTCGTATGCCCAACGTGGGAATGAATCGCAAAAACCCCTGAAGGATGCCTTGTGTCCCATAGTAGATTGAGAGACAAGTTTATGATGAAATTGATATTCCACTGGTCGACACGATTTTTTTTCTCAGAGGATTAAGGCCACAGCTTGCCAAACTGGCTAAATGCGGTTTGAAAGATTTCGCACACCTTAAAAAACGTGGAGAATTCTAGTGTACAAGTAGGTACTGTTGATAATGATTAAGATATTATATTTTAATCTGTTATAAGTTGATGACTTAACATTTACATAATATGCGTTTTCTAAGACTAAATGACACTTGTCTTAACGGTGAAGTATAATATCGTGAGGAAATCTAATGTTCGAGATTTTCAATAGTGGCCCAATAGCGATCGAAATTCGATCGTAAATCATAAAAAAATTAGTTCGAGCTTTCGTAAAAAGGGGTACAAAGTTTTTGCTTCATATGTTAATATATAGATTATCTCAAGCGTGTGACGTATACGTACATATATGTGTTTCCTAGTCTGTGTAACAATAACAGTGATGAAGAAAAACGAGTGTAACAGATGAAACTGCGGTTGATGATTATGACGGTTACGTTTACGTTGATAATTACGGTGATGGGAATGACACAGATAATGATGATATGTTCCGAATGTAAACGATAGAAAAGCATAGCATTTAAAAGTGCAATCAGTGCGATGCACTGTTTACGAACGATGGTGAAAAAATATTAAATAAAGATGGTTCAAAAATGAATAAGATTATCAAATATGTATTTTGGGAATTAACACCTTATTTCCTTCTTTGCGTTGATGCCTAGGTTCACCTGACTTACAATGGATATTTGCTGCAACAGTTATCATGCTAGTCTAGTTTACAGGGCCGAGTTCGATTACCAGCCAGGCTGGATGATAAATGTTATCTTATTTTGGTCTTGTTTGCGTGCCTGCTTGCGATATTGTGGGGTTCGAAGTGGGATATACGGAAAATGTAACCAACAATACACATCAAAAGTATTTTTGGATATCTCCCCAGTGGCCATGTGTTTTCAAAGTAGGCAGAGCTTGTACTATGATAACCACATGGTTGGTAATTACATACAGGTATACTTATTTAGATACTAATTTAGTACAGCCTTTTGTCTATATTTTATCTTTTATCGAAAATTCATCATCTTCACCAGGCTGGCTCAGCCCATTAGGGAATAGACGTACCCAAAAGGGGTTTTGTCTATCATCCCTCCGCTGGGCTTGTTTGCTGGTCGTAACATGCAGGATACAGCTTCTAGCTTTGTCGACGCTAATGGTAATACTACAGTTAAGTGCTAATACTAAAGCTAACAGTTACAGCATGTACTAGCAGCTAATGATACTAACAATTATCCCTGGAGGCCTATCACCAATTTAACAATAATGTGTAATCATGTTAGAAACGAATAAGAACCAGACTAATTAGACAGACAGTCCTGTTCGAGATCGGACCAGTTTTTAATGGGCGAAAGCGGTTCCATGTCTTATTGTTGCCTGCTGATATACTGCTCTATTTACTTTAAAAAAGTTTGTGCAAGGGCATTGCACCCTGCTTACCCTCAATGTATTACCGTCATATAATAAAATAATGTATTATCTAGGTTTAAAAAAGGTTATGAAAAGTATCCGACAATGAGTCGATCATTCAATTATTCGACTAATTTCGGCTAATCACACACAAATTGCTTTATCGATTATATTATTAGAAATCTCCGTATCTAGGTAATAAGCAGGAACCGGACGTACGTTTCTCAAAGGAAACTCATAATCATGTTATAACAGTATTCGAAATGGCCAGCACGAAAAAAAATACCGTAAGTTGGCGTAATGGCGCCAAAAGTTCAGTTCCAGTTCGAAATTTGAAACCGGGTTGAGAATGATTGGTACTTGCGAGTTTAGCTACAAATACTCGTTGCAATGTAACTTGGCGTGTTATTTGTTCGATATTGAAACTTATGTGTATACAAATAAGAGCTATGTATGATGTCGTCCTGGGTTAGCAGTTCTTTCTTGAGTGATCTTGTGTAAACTATAAACGATAGCCATGAAGCGGTAATCGGGTTTGCAGATCACCTGATGATTGTTGAACTGTACATTCCACGGACATCCGTAAATTATAGATCTCAAAGAAAAATATAGTTGTATTTGTTAGAAGTATACTGCCCTCGGGGCTTGCAATACCTAGACGGTCTTCATCTACATCATCATTAAATTATTTTAGATTGAGGTTAGTACGAGTTAGTAGATTTGAGTCTTACCGAATTCTTCACGAAATCTTTTATAATCTCTTTGTTTAATCATAAAAATTAAAAACGTATAAAAGTACATAGGTTTTGTACTTTCTCAGGAGTGAGAATTGTGAAATTCTATTCTATTCTACTCTTCTTGTTTGGACATTTTATCATATAGTAAACAACACGTTTATGGTGTTCATGATCTTATAGATTATAATCCAACTACCTATTATAGTATATACAAGTTGTTTATGTACTATGTATTGTATAATGTATAATGTACAAAGAATTTTCAGAGAATTTAATTTATTTAACACATGTGGACATATACCAGTTTTTAGTTGCTACATTGTCATATGTATGGACGAGTGTGTTGAGAAAATTTAATGTCATTTACAAGTAGTAAATATGCTGCAGTCACTCCTTTGAGGAGGACGAAGCGGTTCCCAGATCCCTGTTAATCCTTGAACTAACAAAGACAAGAGTAAATAGGCGCTTTTTAGCCATGCGTGTCACATTCTAGGCTACATCAAGAAACATTAAGTAGTCAAACGAGAGCATTTGTTTTATTTCGTTCTTTCATAGCGCAATGATTTGTAGAATTAAACACATATGAATAAGGGTCCCTGTTCTGTGTCTATGATCAGAACTAATCTACGGTCTAGTAAAGAAACCAGGCAAAAACAATATTGTATTATGGAATATGAATTTTTGTTCATAATTTGAATTTTATTATTTATTTTAAGTCTCAAGGTGACGTCTGACCTACATAAGGTCTATGTGTCTATGCTTCAGCCACAATGTTGCGTAACAAATATGATTTATGTGTTACTAGTAACCCTATCTCGGTCTAGGCTCCCAGTACCTCTATGAATAAAACATTGTATAATTAACACGTTTCAAAATAAATACCTTGTTCTCTTGTTTATCTGCATTCGTGTTCTGGCTCCGAACACAGATACGAAGATAATTTGTTCCCCATAGACAATATTATTTCACTCGGAACCAGTTTACGGTGTTTGAGGTTGTGTGTTTGTGCTAATAACAATTACGGTCCATGTCTACATCGATATAATTAAAATTGAATAAATTAAGCTTATTATTTGAATGAATTGAATGGAGCTAATTATCTGTCTGTCTTTTAAAAATGATTAATTTAAAAATATAGAATACTATATATTTTTTTCATTTAAGCAGTATTTAAAGACTATGGATACCGCGGCTTAATATTTTAACAACGTTTTATAAAATAGGTATGTGTATTTATAATAAATTTAAATGTTCTTATAAATTTTAAGTGCATGTTATAGAATTTCCGTAAATTGTTTTTATAATTGAAATTTTTATGTGCTTTAAAAATTTTAATATATTAAGCTATATACATATATGAGAAAATATTTATGCAAATGCAAATATTAATAACAGTTCGTCATTAAACATTTATTGTATATTAATAATATTATAAGTACGTACATATATTATTCAAAATTTTTTACAGTTATGTCATAAAAAATACATTAAAATATATCATATTTAGGACTAAATGTGATATACCGGGCTAGCTTACGGTATGTAACTTCGAGATAGTTCGATCAGTTCCAAACATATGTACGTATACACATACGTACATATGTTTGGAACATACGTAACGTACGTAACATACGTTTGGTACATACGTAAGGTCCTTCTTCATGAGCTTCCGCCGATTGTAGCGAGGGCGCAGCGAAGACCAGAAATAAAATTATTCGACATAAATTTATCAGTTCATATAGAATAAGTAATGAGTTCAAAATCAGCGTTACAATGCAATATCAAATCGCGCCGTTTGTAATTTCTTAGAGGTGTTAACAAAATACCGACCAATAAATATGACGGCTTTCGGCTTGACACAATAACTTATCTCCCTCTCTGTTAAACCCACGGCGTTAGAGCAGGATAGTGCTAGATTATTAGAACTGCGTGTCGCTACACTATGGAAAAGTAATTAAACAATGTCTTTATGTTTTGGTTTTTGTTTCTGTTCAGTTTACGATGAGGTTTTTTGTCCACAAGTCGTGGACAATAAGTGACGCTTATATTCAGCAGTTGATTTAAACGGTTTGATGACGACCTATGTGCCTATTTAAGTACCTTATATTCTCCAAGACGTGTAGAAATTGTATCCCCGATAAATAAAAGCTTGGTATGTGAAGTTGGCAACATTGTCGCGTACGGTGGTGCCATCTTTGAATTTATTATTCCCGTGCAGTGCTAAACATTTTATTCGGCTTTAAAACGTCGTAAAACGTATTGAAGAGGCGATATTATGTGACGTTTTATGGACCCTAATATAAAATCTTGCGTAGTACAAGCTTGTTTTTCGTGGTAGTGTCTGGTGCTTTAGCCTCGGTTTATTGAAAATGCATTAGTTTGTAGCTGTTTAATATTTATAAGCTATAAGATATTACTTGTGGCAGCACGTTGCGTATTTTTGCCGCTAAGCAGCAGCCGGTCTATTGTTTTGATTTATTTAGCTGCCATATCATTTAGTACTTGCATAAAGCAGGGTACTTATGATATTTGTGATTATTAGTGGAAAATTAGTTTGACATAAGAATAAGTTTCGAAACATTAGTGATCGTGTTATGTTTTGATCGACCTCGAATCTTGGCGCTCACTATGTACATATGCACCTACATATGTGCAAAGCTATGAGCATTTTTAACCCGCTAAATCGATAAAAGGAAAGGGTGTGACGAAAGTTTATTCAGGGTTATCCGTAACTTCCAAAAATATTTTGGTACTAAAAATAGTACGTACTAA
>DWMG01005720.1:0-10010 GCA_018244855.1 Elbella merops | reverse complement strand
GGTAAAACGTGGGGGTGTACTACACTCCTCTGCCTACCCCTTCGGGGATTAAAGGCGTGATGTTACGTTTATTTTGTCGCCAGCCGTTGATCTTGGAATTACTGGCAGTGTTTGGCGGAAATCGCCAGATACTAAAATCATTGCGCCTCCAATACATCTCGAGTAAAAGTAAAAATTAAAAAAAAGATAACAATATCCTATGGCCGTCTCCTGGTTCTAAGCTACCTCCCCACCAATTTTCAGCCAAATTGGTTCAGCCGGTCTTAAGTTATAAATAGTGTAATGTAACGCGACTTTCACTTATACCTAGATGATTACATATCACTTTATATTTTAGGTACACGCAATACTGAAAGCTCTGCCGGCTCATCTGCAACAGATGCAGGAGAAGAAGGAAAAAGAGAAGGAAAAGGAAAAAGATAAAGACGGCGCTGATAACAAGGACAAACCAAATTGAACTACGCACCGCTTACGCTGACACGACTTTGTTATAGACAACATGTTATGTTAAATGGTAATCAGATTAACGTACTTTTCAAATAGATGTTTATTCAAGTATATGTATGTTAAATTAATTGTTATGAATTTCGCTCCATATTTCACCCTCTATAGGACAGCATTTTAATAATAGCGGGATGTGTTTCGGGATATTATATTTCAAGTGAAAACAAAATAGAAATGAGAAATTGATATCATTACGAGCGAAATTCATAACTCAGATGATGTGCTATGTATGTAGTTGTATTGTTTAAGCTTATTGCTGTTTATCTTTTAAA
The DNA here is from genome assembly GCA_018244855.1 of Elbella merops. Taxonomy (NCBI): domain Eukaryota; kingdom Metazoa; phylum Arthropoda; class Insecta; order Lepidoptera; family Hesperiidae; genus Elbella; species Elbella merops. The sequence goes on along the minus strand of DWMG01005720.1, from coordinate 9,234 downwards.
TAATTAAATCTAAAATTCCGTACAATTTTTTTGCCAATAGACTGCAAATGTATGAGACTCGACTGCTGTTATGAGGATAGGTTGGAAAGAAATAGTTTTCAGAAATAAGTTTTATTTTTATATGAGAAGCTTTACTTCAATTGTGATAACACAAATAAGCCTATTTGTTTTAACACAAACACTTCATAATATATCTTTACGTCAATTCAAATGTCGCCTATGTTTTGCAATTTTTTTTTTTCATTTTATATGAGTGTAATATAAACATCACGACCAAATACGTATACATTTTTTTAAAAATTCAATGTCAATGTACAAGTCAAGATTATAAGCGACAAATTTATATATGAATTATATAATTATATTTATTTAAATAAAGTCTTTATTGTGTGCGCATAAAATGCTTCAGTATCTATCGGTCTATGTGCATGTATAACTCGCAGAGGTTAACTGAGCACTTCGCTTCAAACTACTGACGCGTCGTTAAGAACAGTAGACATTTGTAATTGGAGTCAGATGCTAAGATAGGAAGATCATTCTTTGCTAGTACCAAGTTGAATTCTGCGTGTTGTATGGGCGGTGAAATTACACAAATATTGTTAAAAATATGCACTTATGTTATTTAAATTCTTTGTTTAAATATATGTGCCACCATTGTTGTAACTGTGTTGACGATTAGGATGTTAAAGGTATTACGCATTGTTAATTATCAAATTAAAATATTCGCTATTTATGTCTAATTACTAGTCAGGTATTTATATGTTGATGATACATAGGGGCATCCAAAAGTATTACATGCCTATTCATTAATTTATAATCTAAAATATTAACACTGTCTTTGCCTAATGTTTTCCAGCGAATATATGAAGACCTAAAAATATAATAAATCTAGACATCACGTTTGCCGAACCATATCCTGAATGAACGGAATACCTGATAAAATTAATCAGATAAATGAGATGTTATTAAATATTTACAGACTGTAGGAAGAAAACAATATAAAACGTGAAACGTACCTTCGTCTATCTGTGTATTGAAATTTATATAAGATTAATATTATATTTATTGCAAACTATCAAAAATGTAAAAAAAAATATGTGACCTACCCACGAAATTACGATTGTAGTGTAGAATTAAGAAAAATATATTTAATCGTATTTCTGTATGGAATTATATGTAGTTTTTATGTGGATGAATTGAATATGCATTTTGATTGTTACTATTAAAAACGTTCTAGGGAATACTAAACGAATTCGTATCCTAGCACCAATCCTTGCTCCCTGATTTATTTAATTCCCTATTCCTTTGAATTTCGCTCATGAACAACAAAATTAGGGTTGCAATCGTTCTAAATTAATTATCTGCACAAATTATATAAGGCTTAAGTTACATAATTATGAAGGGTTGTAACGGCTTTGTTTTCATTTTGAGAACAATAGCAAGTTTGCAACTTTCTTACAAGACCAATATTTTTGTAACATGAAAACTACAAATGATACAATACATGTTAATATTTTATTAGCTCTATCATTGATTCAGAAACTCCTTAATAGTTTAATTATACCAACGTAATTTCAAAGATTTAATTGATAATTAAAAAATTTGTACGTGCAGGTACAAAATTGAAAAGCCTAAAAGTTTCTGAAACATAATTATTTTCTTTTAGTCCTTACATTTTAATTTTACATTAAATTATTGAGTAGCTATATGCTCGGTTTCTGGCTAAATTTCTGGTAGGCACTAAGCTAATTCACTTATAAAATAACATGTCAAAATACGTAATTGCATCAATTAAATGCGGATAAATGACGCAACACCTATACTTCTATTGTACATGAATTTCATGATAAAAAAACTCCTGGAAATATCATTTATACATTTAAGCCTACAAAGTAACGGAATCATTGTATAATGAGGCTCGCAAAACCCGCAGACTTTTCCGCTATGGATTAATAAATAATTAGGCATATAAGAATTATAGCATAACATATAAATGGCAACACGGAACACCAGTTAGCAATACTGATTTCAAAATATTTTTATGAAGGAATACAATAAGGGTTGACCGTTGAAGGTTTGTATGCAACCAGATACCTTATGTAATAGTCCCACCGATTTCACCATGGCGACTGCTTCGTTGATATTGTGTTATTATGTGGCTTATATAGCCAATTCAGATACTTATAAGACGTACACAGATATGCTTATTAGAGGACAGGCTCAGCCTAGTTTGAGATCACATTTACGTATGTGAAAGTGTTCGAAGATATTATTAAATTTAATAACGTCTACTGAACAACCCCATCGTCTAGCATCAACAAGAATAAACACTAATTATTTAAGATAAAACAGTAACTGAAAAAAAGTATTATTTCTTCAGTCCTTTTTTTAATTATTATGAATTAAGTAACAGTCTTACAAGTTATATTAATTGAACTAGCTGAAACCGATAATCTCCTTTCTGACCTATTTGAGTTTGATTGTAAACTCGGGACTGCTGTTTGCTCGTTTGCTACCAGTTTGTCGTTTTCACATAGAGAAAAAAAAAGTTGGAAAATATTATGGATATCATTCGATGTCTGGTTAAGTAGTCTACATGTTCAATTCTCCTCAACGACATTAATTGGCTATCTAATTTAATTGCTAATCTTTTAAGGAATATACAACGTGCAGATCTCTCGTACAGATTAGATAAAATAATTTGTGTGCTATGATCTATAAATCCTTAGTTGCATAGTAGGCACTCAGACTCCAAATAGGTTTCCTCCTAAGAATACGTCGATTATAAAATTAAAATACATGATTAGTGTGAACAGTGCTCTTTCGTTATTATTAAGCAATTATGAACACAACTTTACGATATAGTATTAAATTGTCACTGTTGTCAAATTGACATTGTTAGTCGGAGTGCCGTTGTCTCTGTCGGTGTATTTTATTGCTTGCGAGTAAAATAAAATTATTATTCAATTGGAATTACTGCCACGATTCAAATAAAAATATTTTCTCTGATAGTATTATTTATTAAGTTAAAATCATGATTAACGGACGGGCTTTGCATTACGTTTTCAAAGTAGCTGATAGAACACTAACAGCAAAATTTTACAGAGAAGTCTTGGGAATGAAGGTATGTGACTGCCAACAAGGCTTTTACTATAGATATTACTACATAATATAAAACTGTGATCTTACAATTTTATAACTACATTTGAACTGAAATGATTGCGACATTAGTAGTTGCAGTTGTCAAGGCCGTTTAACCGGTTTTAAAACACTAGAATAAGTAATTGTTCATGTGAAACAAATTATTTTACCGTAGAGACATATCATATCATTGTCGCCATACATCACAAAACAATTGTAGATGACTTACTTACGAATTTCTTAGGTTCTCAGGCATGAAGAATTCAGTGAAGGCTGTGAAGCAGCTTGTAATGGGTAAGACTAGCTTATTATTACTAATTATGTTGATATTTTAATTACTTTGTTGTATTTACAAATAATATGAAATAAATCTTGTAGCTGAAAACAGGAGGTGGAAAAGAAAAAATGTGTTTATTATGTGTTTAGTAGTATAGTGTGTTTAGTATGTGTAAATCAATTAACTGTCTTTGTATTCTATTGAGATTACATAATCCTTATTATATTTTGTTCTCTATAGTTTATGGTAAATATTATAAATAATACAAACTAACTTTTTTACAGACCATATGCAAACAGATGGAGCAAAACAATGATAGGGTATGGACCAGAGGACACACACTTTGTTGTGGAGCTCACATACAATTATGGGGTCACACATTATGAACAGGGAAATGACTTCCTTGGTCTTACTATCCAATCCAGTGAGAGTTTGAAGAGAGCATCAGCAAACAACTGGCCAGTTAAGGAAAATAATGGACTGAAGTATGTAGAAGCACCTGGAGGCTACAAGTTCTACATCATCGATAAACCACAACCTGTTGATAAAGGTGAGTTACATCTATAACACCAGGGTTGCAGCTACATTATTTAATCTATCTAATTATAAATGTTAAATAGCTTGTTACACTTAGGTAGAAGATTGCATTATGGCCAAATTATGATCTGCCATGTTGCAATAGTGTTAAATGTTCTCTAAAGCAGTCAAGTGTTGTATAGTATTTTACTGGTGGTACTGGTACTCGTACAATCAAGTATTGTACAGGTGAAATGTACTACAATATATTGCATTTTTTACAAGCTTTTATTCAACTTACAATGTATGTATGTTTGTCCACATGGAATCTTGCAACTGAATTTTCAATCAGTTTTCTTTATCTGATTGAGGTGAAGTTTGGTCTACATGCTTACTTTGGATGACAATACATGCTTAGCTATGTGATGTCATTCTAATTCCAATATGGCGGTTCAACCTAGATGGCGGACTAGTTATTTTTTCTGCATTACCACAGTATGGGTATCAAATGAAAGGGCTTGTTGAGGAGAACATGAAATCTACTAAAAAATCATATTCAATCCAAAAAATAATTTAATGTTAAAAAAAATTTACAAAACCAAGCTTTTATTTAATTGCCCTAAAAAGAAGAAAATAAACGTAAATTAAATCAAAGCCATCAATTTAGTACATGTATTACACAACTTCTTAAATTATATAATAGTTCTATTCCAAATGAGTGAAACCTGGCTAAATGTATATTGTAATAAAAAATATTTATTTATTTTATTTATTTATCCTTTATTGTTGGTAACAAAGTGTGAACTTAATGCCAATTGGCCATTCTACCAGTCAACCCAGGTGATGAGAAGTTGGGGTAGGCATGTAATCATCTTATAGTATATCTTTTGCAATGTTATAATAACCTGTACAGGTGTAATCATTATTTATGTACCTACCTATTATTTAATATTATGCATTTTTAAATTTCCCTGCAACTGGTCTGTGTATGGAGAAAGTTATGAGTCTAGAAAAAGTACTTCAGGCATGTGAAATAGAGATAGGAGATTTGGTGCTTGTGTCTCCCAGACTAACCTGAAGGGATCTGGTCTAATGCTTTAGTAATAATAATAAAATATTTCTTAAATACATATATAAAATGTGTAAGGATTTTCCGGAAACATTTTTTAAAATTTGTATGTATAGATGAATTTTATATATACATATATATTCACAACTTGACTATATGTATTGTCTCTATTATCGTAAATAACTATTTTTCTTAGGATCCAAGTGTCTATACACTCTATGATAATATATTTACTTATCTGATAACTCCAATCAATGATCACTAGCATAGTGCATGTCACTGCATTGAGCAAATGTTAGAAGTCTTCAAATGACTGTTTTTGTAAGTCACTTTTATATTGATTTTGTTCTACATTCTCTTCAAAGTCTCTTAGTATGTATGACAAATGTAAATCTATATCATTGTAAAAAATTTACATATCATTTAAAAACATTTTTTTTTTCTAGATCCAGTCCAAAAAGTGTCTTTGGCGAGCTCAAATCTAGCTAGATCAATAGCTTACTGGAATGGTCTCTTGTCATTGAAGCTCTTTGAGAAAACGGACAAATCAGTCGTACTAGGATTCAGCGATGATCAAGCTAAACTTGAATTGGTTGATATTGGTAAGTTGTAAACACTTTATTTCATTTTGAATTCAATTGTTTAAATTGATTTAAAGTTTAATATATGAGATTTATGTTAATGTTGACAAGTGTTAGGAGTAATATGTTTGATGATGACAAATGTTCAAATCCATATACGTATTTATTAGTTGAAACTGTATAATCACATCCTAATATGTCCTATCTTTCTTTCTTAATATGTATCAGTGACATGATCTCATGATCACAGTCATTTTCAGTGACCCGCTTCTGATGCTGCACAGTTTGAATGGCATGAGATTAGATATTACATATCCATATCTGTTTAAGAAGCGGCAGATATGCAAAACGTGATCTTGTTCCCTTAAAGTTATTTGATGTTATCAGTCACTGCCACTGTGCGCAGCTGATAAATCACTATTGTTAATCCTTTCATTAGATAAATGTTGGAAATGTATAACTGTTATCTTTACAATAAGACTGAAACAAATACTATCAGAAACTTAAATGCCAAATAGGTTTTGTGACGTAAAAAAGTAATTACTTAGTGATTTCGATGTTTATTTTGCTATTCTGGGTATCTTGGCTTCATATTTTAGCATGTATCTGTGCTTTCACAAAGTTAGGTACATTTTTAGATGAACTCTTGAACTAATGATTCCCTTTTTGACAGGACTTTCACAGAAAATGTGGTTAGAAAATGGTTCATTAATAAGCAGTTTTGAATTCACTTTCTTTTGAAACTACACTTGGGCTCAAGTTACGTCTTAACCCACAAAAAATATCATTCTAAGCGTGTGATATCGAAGATTTTAATATCCAAGGTGAAACATTGGTTCCACGTTTCTTATCCGGATAGGCAAGGAGTAAAACAACCTTATAATTAACAGGCTTTTTCTAAGCTGATTTTGTCTCATCATAGGACTCAAGCGGTTTCCACTAGTCGAGTCGCGTCTAAAATATATCGATCATAACTTTCTAAGAATATTAAACAACCACTTTCTTTTGGTCATACGGTCATAAAAATTGACTGGAAGATACCACGTGAATCGTATTTAATGCGGAAATAACATTGTAAGTGCCTGACAGAGAAAGTATTAAAACCGGACCAACTTCTAAACGTGCCTTCCGAAGCACGTTGACGTTGATAAAAACTGACCACTGACGACCATTAAACCTCCAACACGTCCGGCGTTGCTTAACTTCACAGATAGTTTTCAAGCTCCAACCGCTCTCCAGAGTTACGAGCGCTTCAATAGATACGATATAAGCTGAGAAAAGTACAGTTATTGTTTTATTGCGATATCTCGAACGCCAATATCTATCTGCCATTATCTCCACACTCTACATCAATCTATGTACACATAGGGAATCTGTAATTTTCCATGACAATACACTCTAACAAATATCTACAAAGTACCTACTTCACTCAATAAATACAGAGAATACAATTTTTTTTCATAAGATGCGTGTAATGTGAACATACAGAGCTTGGATTCAAGACTTGCATACATCTTTGTATACGACCTTGAAATGACAATGGCTTCGTATTCACTTGCATCAATTAACTCCATTGATCGCATGTTCATAACACATTCACGCATGATGGCGTGCATAGATACAGACATTGAGTATACTGTGATTTTAACATTTAGTTATATGTAACTGTTTTGAGTACTTTTCGCCCTTGGATGGACCTTGGATTGAACTAGTTAAGTATACGAATTTTTGATTCTTTGATTGCCTTGCATTTGGATTTAAGATTTAAAAGTAAGGTTAAATTTCTTTCACATTTCGTACTCGCAACAACGAAAACAAAAATACGTTCATTTAAATTTTTTTTTATATCTCTTGGTATATCACAGACGATCATCTGATCCCAAAGTAAGCATCAAGAGAACTTGTGTTATTGTAATCACTTGGCTGATAAACTACATATATGTAAGTACCACTTACATATATACTTTTTTACCCAGACAACAAATACTTGTGCTCATCACACAAATAGTTGCCTCGGGTGGGAATCGAACCCACGACACCCGGTCAGCAGTCAGGTTTTAGTAACAACTGGACCAACGGATTAGTCCGATTAATTGTAATTGACACGAGTATGCACGTATGTTATAAAATATATATGTTTTAAGTTTAAAAATTCTCTGTACATACATTCAAGCGATTAGCTGAACAGGCTATAGCATCGATCTTAGAAACATACGGAATGAAAATAGCTCTTTGTTGACCACTATGGTATGTTATATTAGAAATATACGTTCATGTTTTATATATGGAGTTACTCATGATGACAGTGTAAGAACACTTTGTATGGCGTTCTAGCGTTGTCATGACTCTGACTCATCACTCTGAATACGTATTTATAACGAAAACCGTATGACCTGCCTCATCATCCAACTTACTTTTTACTAACGTACGTAAAATCTTAAAATGCAAATATGTACGTTTTAGATTTTTTTTTATACGGAACCCTAAAACTTTTTTAAAATTTCTAAAATTGCCTTTTGTTGTATGTGCCGTAGATAATTTCACGGGCACTCATTAAAATATATTATTTTGACATTATAAACAGAATATGGCAATATTCCGGTGTATGGCAATAGGCTCACCATGTATTCCATTGTGGGACTTAAACGTAACTGGTGAAACGTGGGGGTGTAGTACACTCCTCTGCCTACCCCTTCGGGGAGTACAGGCGTGATGTTACGTTAGAATAAAGATAAGAACTAGTTTCTAAGAAATTTAAAATAGTGTTTGCAGTGGATACCATAAATAAAATAAGGGAAAAATATCACCATTTCCATCACTCACTCATCTTTTATCGTTCCACCGTTGGACACGGGTTATCTCATTATGAGAAGAATTAGTCTACAACACTGACCAAGTGCGGGTTGACAGAGTGGACACATCTAAACAAACATGGAAAACTCGTAAATTGTACAGGTTTCCTCGTGATATTTTCTTTCAGCGTTACACCAAGTGATATTTCAATTTAAGAAAAAAAACATTTTCTACTGAAATAGATTGGTGCCAGGATTTGAATCCAGGAGAGTGAGATTTAACACTAAACCACTATACCATGACATTTATTAAACAAAGTAAAAAGTTATAGCCAGACAAAGTAACAAGTTATAGCCATAAGACATAATGAAACCGTATTTAAAATTAAAATTGACTCCACCTGTTACCGATATTACGCATGACTGAATTTCCTATCTAATAAAAAAATATTTCGGGTGTAAAATTGTCTTTTGACCTTTTCTCTAAGTGGTGGAAATGATAAGGTTCGATATTGGTTAGTTAACGAGAGAAGATACTGCACGTTAGCTATGGCCCACTTTAGTGTAATTGATTGACCTATTACTAATAAACCCATGTTAAATACCTATAATGTTTATAATAATAGTCATTAGCATAAAAGTTAAAGATAAAAATGTGTTTAGATTTGATGGGCGTGTGTGCTTGTGTGAACACATGCGTGCTTGCTTGTCTGTGTCAAGCAGTAAATTAGTATGTCTTTTGTGTACTTTAAACAAATTGAATAAGACCACTCCTGGCATCAACTTCATGACTAAACAGTTTGGACTTGAGAACGGTCAGCGATTTGTTTCTGACTCTTTTAAGTTCCTATTCCTACA